>VWZG01007029.1:103173-146301 GCA_013396735.1 Grallaria varia
GGTGGTTTGGTTTTTTGTCTGTTTGTTTTGTTGATTGGTTTGGGGTTTTTTTAATGTATACTGGACACCCAAAAGTTCCTCAAATTTCTGACAGATATATTTTTAAATTCCTGTCTGCTTCTCACAGTGTTCATAAACTATGAACACATCCCTCATGCTTACTGACACTCAAAAACTACCACCCATTTTCATTCTAGAAACCATTCCCACCTGAGGAGGGTTTTTTTATTATTTGGTTTTTGGTTTTTTGTGGCTTTTTTTTGTTTGTTTGTTTTTGTGGGTTTGGGTCGGGTTTTTTGTGGCATGGTTTGTTTGGTTTTTTTGAGATATCATACCTCTAGAAACAAAACAGTTACCCATTATCTGGGAGACATAAGGCATTAGTGGATTGTAAGTGGCACTGTTGTTCTGGGATCATCTAAAGCACATACAGGTGCATGTAGCAATTTCAGGTGAGGTTTTTACATTATTGAATTTGTCTGTGTAAATGTGTGGTAGAAGTCATCTTCCAAACAACAAACTAACAGTACCTGCTGAGAGACCTCCTGGGTGAGGGAACATACCTAAAATGAACCCCGTTTATAGGAGCACAAAAATAAATGAGCCTATAATTCAGGGGAAAATAACCCAAGACCTCTGTTGTTTTTAACTCTGTATCCATGTATCTTTGAAGACCCCCAAGCCTCCCAGATTAGCGCTGCTGGAAAGCAGGAGAGCCATCAGCATAGTCACTTATGAAGTCCTCTTCCCCACATTCCTCACAGCTGGGTTGGAGTACATCTAAAGTATCCTCTCAGCCTCAAATGACTGCTGAAACACAAACTTCTAGTCAGCACTTTGTAAAAGGTACTATGTGCTGTGAGTGGCTTTTAATCTATTTCTCTCTCCCCACACATTCTATTCAAACATTTTCTATTTGTCTCATAACACATAAAGTTTGGCAGTCTTCATAGTACAGAGTGGGGCTGAACTATTTCAAATGCCCACAGGACTTCAATTATTCTTCTCGTGCTTCTGCAATGATTAATGTTTTGGAAAGCAGAGTCACACTGGTGTGGCTGGAGCAGGCAGCCCCATGCCCACATCTGCAGATAGCTGTAACCAAAGGCAGGGGCAGAATCACTAATGCTCTGCTGACCACAGTGCCCAATCAATAACCCATGGCAAAAGCATCACAAGCTATACAATATATCATGGGGGCTGACAGTGGTATTGCTAGCAGCGGGATCCCTCGATGCAAATCTGATTCTGGAGCACTTGGAATATTTGAAGTTTTGTTTTTCAAGGTACCTAATCGGTATCCACACAGTAAAAATTTGAAAGAGAATTTGTTGGATGCATTAATTTGGATTTCTCTATCTTCATAAAACTGTGTTTTTTCCCAAAAGAAAAACTCTAGTTGAAAATTAACATGAATGTAAATTTTGATGGATTTGAAGGATTAAAAATATACATAAGATTTTCATACAGCCTACAAGGAGTAAAATCACATGTGCCTGGAGACTTTTTAAATTGTATCTTCTAAATAAAAGTATGCATTACAGAGATGTAGTTATTTTGTAAGAGTCCTTCATACTCATATATTTGTCACAAATCTGTGATTTGCTGGCAGCCAAGACAGACGGAAGAGAGAGAGCAATATGCTTTTGTGGGCACCTAAAGGTAGCTTTGCACCTTCAAGCTCCAGTTGGGGATCATAACATGGCAACACACCTGCTTGTAGGCAAAGCATTTTTCAGTTTGGTTATATACAGCCTCATCTTACAAAGATACATGTTGCTGTGCATCAATGGCACATCAAGGCTTCATGGATTTTGACAATATAGTGTCAGCAGAAAGCCTAAGACAACTAGTACGGAACTCACCGAGCACAGTGTTAGGTATGGCTTTCATGCATTCCATAATTCTAGTGGTTAATTTTTTTTTATTTTCTTATTTTCACATTTTCTCTTATGTTAGTCTCGTTTCTGTTACCATTCTCTATTTGTCCTCTGCAAAGCTATTTCTGTCTTCCACGATCCAACTTTTTCCACAATCCTTCTTTCCTTCCCTCCTATTCCTCTTTCCTTCTTTTCTCAAATTCCTTCTGTTAATTTCTTCCTGGTAAGTGCATCATCTCTCTAAAACTACTGGCATTTCTACAAATATATTTGCTCATGGAATGACAGCTACAGGCAATTCTGATAACACTAAATTAGCAGGAGACTGCAAATAATGTGCTTGTCAAACACATCCCAGTCCCACTTCCTTTCTCTGAATGTTGAGGCAAGGGAATATATTTTTTCTCCTTTACTTTTCAGTGATTTGCATTTTCATTGCAAAGTCTATTACAATGTCCTGTTTATCTTGGACTGTGGCATCAAGTTCTTTGTACATCTTATTCCCTTCAGGAATTTCCCAGGCAAGTACTTCCCCACTGCACCTATTTGTTAAACAAATACAAAAGATTTCTCTTATGCAAAAAAAGTAGTGACTGTCCTCAGAGAAAGCCAAAATCCTTCCGAAGAATAATTAATTTTCTGGATACAATTCAACAGAATGCCATTGTGTGTGTGAACATGTGTTAGCAAGAAATAAAAGCTTCAAATCATATAAGCTCTCTTCTAGCTGACCGGAATAATCAGGGAAAAAAGCCCAGTTCAATGTATTTTGAGGTTCTTAAATACTGTTAGTTCAAGCCCTCACCTGGGATTTCTGGAACCACTAAATATATTCCCTGAGAGACCTTTTAAATTGTTCCCCACTTCCAAGTGCTGGATTCTTGGGGCTGGGAAGAGAGATTACCATTAGCAGAGAAACACAGTTTCAACCCAGACGCTGCCCCCAGCAACGTGTTTATGATGATACATAATGTATTCCCTTAAGCCAGTATTAGAAACAGTCCATTATTTTAATTCTTCACTCACCGAAAAGAGCATGCAGGAGGCACATACGCTTTTACCCACCACTTCTCTGTTTGGTGCATGGTTTTTTCATGTAGTGCTGTCCAAGAGGGTTCAGGCCCTTCCTTGGGGACACTGCCCAGCCTTGTCCTTTGGTTCTGCTAACTATGACCATTTCAGCTCTGTTCGGCTCTGTGACAGCAGAGGCTCTCTTGGAGCTAAATCCAACATTGCTATCACACTCTTCAGATTCTGGAAGAAACATCACCTTTTTTGGAGTCCTGGAGAAGGACTCCAAACCGAATGCTACATGAAGTTCAGTTTCCATATTCAAACCCATTTTTCATTTGTTTCCTGTTACGATGGCTCATGAGCATCAATGGGGAAGGGCTGGATTGAAAGTTGATGCAAATGAAGCTTTCTGAGGACTGACTTTTCCCTGTGTGCCAATAACTAAGAGCAGAGAGCACTTCTCTGTGGTTTTACTCTGTCAGGAGTTCTGGGTAAATAGTTTATGCAGATGGGTGAGCTCTCTGCCCATTATTCTCCCTTTTAGCAAGAGAGGAGAGTCATGAAGATTTGGGGCATGGGATTTAAATGAAGTTTTATGAAATAATATTTTTCTATTTTAGAATAATACCTGCCAGAAGGAAAAACAAACAAAAAAATTACAGGAGTTAAGGTTCCCACAGCTGCATCAAAGTATTAATATCTCATTACCCCTCTGGAGTTGCCACAGTGTTGATGATGCTGTGCAGAGGTGCAAAGTTCTTTTGCTGAATCACTCTGTTATCAGATGCTGTGTGCTCTATGAAAACAGTTTCTGTTGATTCAAGGTCAGGCAAGTTCCATCAAAATTTATCTCTTACTGACTAGTCCTGAAAGTGCCTCCAAGCTGGTCACCCACAGGTACATTTGAGTGCATTCTCTTCAATTTCCTCAAACATATATAGTGCTTACTTCACCTTCTTTGCTCCAGTGTTCCCATGAAACATGAACCTTCTTCCTCAGTATCCTCCCTACGCTGGGCTGCATCACCACTTGTGACGTCAAGAAGCAGGATCAGCTGGAGCGTCCTGTGCTGATAAAACATACTCTTATCCCCATGTGGCTCTGCACCTTTTAGTGGCATGCCTGTGAGCAGTAGTTTCCACAATTCTTTGGGGAAAAAAATTATTCTGGTGATTCTGCTTAGTGTCCTTCTGTGCAGTATGATTCTTTTTTAGGTCTTTTCCACCCTTATTTTTTCAATTCAATTTTGTCTCTGTGGCTTCCTTCCTTGGCATAAGGTATGAACTTTTTGTTTCAAGCTTAAGCCCACTCATTCTAGGAATTTTCTAGCAGGGTATCAAAATTTTTTTCAGCTGTAACATTCTCTTTTCCATTTTACAAAAATACTGAGATTACAAGTTTCTTTATGTAATCTTATCTTTTCCAACCCACAACTTTGCAATCAAAGATATTTGAGAAACAGCTGTATGGAGTCCACAAGCAGGATGTATTTGATTAGGGCTGGCACTATGCAAATATAGCTGTACTCATTCTGGGCCAAAATAGCTGTACTCATTCTGGGCCAGATCCAGACTCAGTCTTGTGGATTTACAGGCTCAGCCCAGGCTGGTGATGTTTGTACCATATTGTCTTGCACCACATATAGACATATCCTCCCTCACCTAGGCAGTACCATGACTTTAGGCGTGCACAGCAGCCCTCTCCTTCGGCAGGAACCTCTTCTCCCTGCTTCACTTTTAGAGCTGCTTTTCTGTTGCTGTCTCAGGACAGTAGCCATCTTCATTTTTCCACACTTTTAAAACTTGGCCTCCTGACTGTTGGTATTCTGTTAGCAGGCCTGGGTCTTTTCCTTTAGGCCACTCCTAGCCCCGGTTTCTGGTCTTTGCTCCCTTCCTGCACAGGACAAGTGCAGCATAGGTTGGGACAGTCAGCACCTCTTCCAGATGCATCTGCTTAGCACCTGCTGGGCTCCCTGACTGGTGCCTATGTCTTACTCTACCAGCAGCAATAGGTTGCGATTCCTTTTAAAAAGGTGTTTCACTGGATTTATTACAAATGTCGACTACCACTAAGCATTAGTCATGGCAGAAAGATGCACCAACACACGAGTCTGAACCACAGGAACTAATGGGAATAGGAGTCCCCTGCTTAGCGGATTTATTGTGATGGGAACAATTTTAATCCCTCCTGAGCAAAACTGGATTTAAGCCAGTTTAACCAATACACAAAAGATTCTGTACCTAATTAGCCAGTCTTTGTAATACTCAGACCCCAATAAATATTAATGTGATGTCCTAAAGAATGAGCTTTATGTTCCTGCATCATACACTTATTAAGTCAAGATCTGACCTTTTTGGAGATTACATGGGCAAACTCCTTCACTCTCTGCAAACACAGGCAAAAATCAATCTCCTGCAAGCATTCCCTAAAAGAATTCAAATGCCACATCCTACACTTAATGGACACATTTGATTAAACTGAGTACAAAAAGACATAATAAATGGAACCGTAGTAACCTCGATACAATAAATTAAATATTTAAAAAATCCACATCTTTAAAATGCCATTTATTAGTTTTGAATAATGCCAACAATTACAACTCTTCTGTTCATCCTACATTAAGAGGACAATCTATCTATATATAATTGCTGCTAAAAATCTGTGTTAAAATCCTGCTGCAGGTACAAAATAACACACACCCAAATTAGTAAATGCTAAAATGAAATCTATCAGTAGAGCAATAATTCACTGTCATGTATGCATTCTGGTTTTTTCCTCCCAAATTAATGATCAATAGGATTTTAACTCTTACACTTCACACACTGTTCTCTCCCACAGAGGAGCAGCTGATAACAGAGATAGGTGTTAGCCCTCGCTTGGACCAGTCAGTAAACAGCAGCGTACATCCTGCCTGCCAAGGGGTGGCATGGAACAGGCTATATCTTGCTTGGGGTGGAGACTCCTGACTACCAAGAGCCCAAGGAGGTCTGCAGTGCTCAGGGAAATGAATTCAGAAAGGACAACTGTTACACTTGAATAAGATACTCAGTACTTGTGAGGAGCCATGCAAATGAGTCAAGAGAGTTCAGTTTGCCAGGAGAGCCACCTGCATTACATTCTTTAGCTTTGGCTAAAGGTCTGGAGTGCTGTATTGACAAGCAAAGAGAAACTTGGCAGCCTCCATGGACAGAACGTTTAAAACTTGATCAGTGATAAGACTCATGATCTACCCAGAACTATCTAGAGAAGCTGATAAAAATCAGAGTCCATGATCTCGCAACTTCTGGCCTACCCTCTTTTAGTATGAGTATGCTGTGATGAAAGTCCCACCTCAGGTACAGCCAGATGTGACAAGACTGCCTGTGCATAAAAATCTCTGGGAGAGGCAGTGCTGTGGTGGCTGATGCTGCTAAAACAATCCGTTTGAGAATAATACACTCCTTCCAAGAACTTTCTACCATCAGCTGACACAACGTGTACATGGCTGCAAAATTTCGGGATATTAAAAACAATGTTTTATCAGGCTATCATTACTTTCAGCAACATTTTTATTTTGCTGGAAGTTTTTTTTTACTTAAAAAGAAAGACCACCATGATAATCAGATATGCCTATTGCACATCTGCAGCCATACTGCTACGGTTACTTAGCAACCAGTAAGAATTAAAAAAAGAAGTCATGTAAAGGAAGAGAAAAATTGGAAGCAAATTGACACTCAATGTGCATAAATACATGTGGCTGTCTTTGCTGCATGCACCAGCAACTGTTGCACAGTGTTAAATCAGATTCTACTATTAAAATCAAAGCTCCATTTAACTTAGATTTTAAGATCTGTTATCTACATCTTATGACTATATCCTCTTCCCTGTTTCATATTACATGAGAAAGACTCAAAAAAATGAAGGGTGCCACATTGACTGGAAGTTTCTGTAGGTGAGTACCATCCCTGGCACTGAGAAGAGAAAGCATCCTCAGGCAGAATAGTTTGCAGGGAGCAAAATTCTGCTCCCTGTATTCCATAAGAATAGCCACAAATATTTTTGGGCCTTCTGCAGGATTGAAAACTTGGCTGCTGCAGAAAAAAAAGCACAGAGACACATCTGCTGGCCGATGGGTTTCATGCACACTGCTAAAATCTGCTCAGATGGACAGACACATCATCTCCTTCTCCCTGGATTGGATTGCTCTCCTTCCTCAGAGATCCCTACCAGCTCAGGCAGCATTTAAAGGTATCTTTCATTCACTTTAAAAGGTGAAGATTTAATATGTGTTCTGGCATGGAGCAAACATAATGAAATTTCTATGTTGACCAATCAAACATAACTTTTTGGCTTGACTTCTATAATTTAGGAAGGAACGAATCATATTCTGAAGGAAATTACAGTCTTAACTACTAAAAAGTAATGATGCTGTGAATAATCACTTTGATTCCCAGCAGGAGGTAATTATGTTTATGATAATTTGGAAAATTTAGCACTGCAGTTTTCTTTATAAGACAGTAGTGTTCCATCAGTATGCCATAATATATATTACCTTCCAAGGCAAGAATAGTCTTAAATATAAATATCAGACACCAGCATTAATTTCTGTACTTAATTATTACATTATTTTTTATGTTACATTTCGGCAAAAGTGCTGGCAGTTACAATTCATTGATTACTTTTTGTGGAATCAAATGCATCACCATGACAAAAATTGGTATTTCATTTCATGTTTTCCACTGAAGTCTTTTGGCAATAAACCCCAAAAACCTACTGGGCTTTGTTTTCACATTTATTTGCAGGTAAAAGCAGTTCAGGACAAAATATCCCTCAAAACCTTTCTTTTAATTCATTTTTTTTTCAAAACCTTGGAACAAAAATCCAGGGGGCTCTCCCACAGTGTTTGATGCGGTGCAGATCTGCCACCATCATACTCTGCATTTCTATAAACCAAGTTTTTTCTTGTCAAATGCAGGAGGGCTTTTTTTGAGTATCAAAGAGAGAGAAAAGTAAGGTCAAAACGGGCTTCTGAGCTGGGCTTCTCTTGGTCTGAAATTTCAGTTAAGCATCAGCTATTTTAAAGGGAAGCTTGTCTCTACAGAAAAGTAAGGAAGTATTTTACTTTGACTGATGCTGAACAGTGTAAGAGTTGTCTTCATCTCAGCTCCGTGTAACCAGTCTGATCTGTACGTTCCTTTGTACTTGACAGAAGAACCCTCTCCACTTAAGTATCCAGCATCAATGTCTGCCTGCTGCTCTTATCCCAGTCTGTCACTGCCAAAAGAGGGTCTCCTTGCCTTTGGAATTTAAAAATTACAGATTCCTCCACAGTTTGTCTTGGAGAGCAGGGAGTGCCATACAAAGTTTCATTGAAAAGGAAAGTTGTGCTTTACGGTAAGAAGAGGAATGAAACAGGATTGCAAAAGCTTAGATGAAAATA
The DNA here is from genome assembly GCA_013396735.1 of Grallaria varia. NCBI lineage: Eukaryota > Metazoa > Chordata > Aves > Passeriformes > Formicariidae > Grallaria > Grallaria varia. The sequence goes on from VWZG01007029.1 coordinate 111,487, forward strand.
TGAGCATTTAAGAGGTCAGGACGAGGAGTATCAATGCATAACCATCTCTTGATTCAGTCTTTTAAACACTGCAAGAATTGTCACTGAGGTAGTGAAGGTGTGAAAGGCTGCCTGCATATTCTCTATAGCAGTGGCAAACATGAAAGTATTAGTGTCAGACTGAACAGAGCAGGTCAAGTCCTTCACAATTGGCACAAGTAGCTGACAGATTGACTTTCAATGATCATCTCATTCCCATAAGCCTCTAGCTGCTTGATAGAGAGATCTTTCTTATGATTACATCTTTGTTTAAATCATGCATTTGCTGCCCTTCCAACATAATCATATTAAGTTTTTTTTTACAGATTTTCTATTTTCCCTTTTGTTACTTGCAGATAGATTAATGTTTATAAAAATCCTGAAAGGTCTGAAATTCAATGGCATTTAATTCCAAGAAAATACAGATAGGCCTTCATGTAAACAGGTAAATGAAGTACCAGCATCCTAGGGGGAAACAGGTGATCTGCCTGGACTACTGAAACACAGGGAATGATTTGAGTTCCAGGCTGGTATTCTGCCAGTCATGTTTAAAGCCAAGACTACCCACAGCTGGCTTTCCTTCAGCTCTTTAGAGGGAGCTCATTATCTCTTTTTCACATCTACGTGCCTCACTCCAAACCTTTAATTAAGAGAAGGATACAATAGACTGTTAAACTTTCCTACTTTAGACTTGCCTCTCCACCTTCAGTGATTCATCATGTTAGTGAGACTTGCTCGTAGAGCATGTAAGTTAGAGTGCAGCTTTTCTGTGCAATTACCCAAGCAGATTGACCTCTCTCATCAGGAAGGGATGAAAATTACCTGCAAAAAAGCCGGCCAGATTCATAGTTACTTATGGCCATGCAGAGGTGGCAATGCCACACTGCACGGAAGAGGGGACAACGTGAGGATCCTTCTTTTGCACCTGAAGGCAGATGGAGGTACCACCTGTACTAACTCCTGCTTGGTAGGAACTTCATTTGCCAGTGAACCTGGGAACCTCTAATGGTACTCAGGATTGCAGGAGGGCAAGAAAGCAGATTAAACAGTGAAACCTCTACTTGTTTGGGCCCATCTGAAAAAAAGCCTTTCTGGGACCCTCAGGAGGAACACAGACCTTCAAGACTATCACCTAGACAAACACCTGTAGCTAAGTAGCAGACAAAGCTAATTTCTAGACTTGCAGCAAAATAGTCTCTATCAGTCAAGCCAAGCTATTTTTGTGCTATTCACTTCTGAAATTAAAAAAAAAGGGCAAGATAAGCAAATGACATTACATCCTGGTAAGTGTGTCTTAGTTACCAATTAACTGTGTAAAAATTCCATAGAGCTTTTCTACCCAGGAATTATATACATTCAACAATAAGGATGTGATTTCAACTTCATTAAATCAAGAAAAGGGAAATTGCATATCAATTATCACAATGAGAGATGTGTTCAAACAGCTTGACTTAGACCAAAACCTAGACAATAACGATGAGAGATTTCTTCCCAAAGAACCAGCATAGGGACACATATGCAGTATTATCACGTCTTGTTTTATGTCTAACCAGCCCTGACTACACTTCAAGCCAGAAGAATCTACAGGAAAGGACCTTTCTTAAACCACAAAGGCTCAGGCAGGGTTCCTCTCACAGAAATGAGCACTTTAAATTTTAGTTTGCAAAAATTCTTTTGGACAAGAATCACTTTTCCTCTTTATGTTCAGTTAACACCAAACCAGTCAAGTCAATACTTATAAAGAAATAACAAGTCAATAAAGTCCTGCTCTTTACCCTTCTGCTCAAATGATCTATATAGTAAATAATGTTGCTGCTTCTGCGCATTTTCAGTATGATCCTGGTCAGAGTGAATAATACCATCAAAGATGAAATGAAAGCATCAGGGTTATTTTTTCCTTCTCAGGTCCCAGTGGCAACTTTTCTGCTTTTCTGTGGCAGTGCCATGAGATAAAACATGCAAAAAGCAAACTGACAACGTACTGCTGCCGATTATGAAAGACACAACAGTGACAAAACCATTAGTTTGCTGCAGGCAATGTGCCTGGGTGAAGTGTGAGAGACCTCACATCAGTTAAATGCAAAGAAGCACAACTCATTCCACTATCCATCAAGCATATATTATACAAATGGGAAAGCTCTACCTTGTTTAGTAAAGATCCATCTCTAGAGGTAATTATGTTCTTGATGGAAAACTATTCTGGTACCTGTAAATGAAGGCTCCTACCTGTTAGTGAAGGGCCGTTTTAAGAGATGGCAGAGGAACAGCAGAGGATCTGATCTTCCTAAAATCGTTTATTGAGATAAATCTGATTTTGTAGCCTAATCCCAATCTTGAAAGGTGATAGAGTCCCTTTTGACCTGGAAATAAAAAAAAACAAAAAACAAAGAAAAAGAAAAAAGAAAATGGTAAATGCTAAAAATCATTCACAGAGTGAGGAAGGCAGGTCTTGGGAGGAGTGAATGAGGATTCTGAAGAAGTGCATGGTGCTGTAGGTCCAATTCTTTACTATTTCATGTCTTATAAAGCACAGTGATACAAAGCTTGGTGAGTGGCCTTTGTAAGCAAGTGAATGTAGAGTGCTGAGTCAGAATGAAAATCCAGACAGGCTGAAGACATGAACAATTATGGGTAAAGACCAAGAGTGAATGGCAACTAAGAACAGATGGCACCAGTTTCAATCAATGGAAACTGATGATGAGATTTGGTGACTCCAGAAGTGATAGGAAGAATCCTAAAAGCTGGACGGGCAAAAGCAGGCAGGTCTTTCTGTGGGAGAAAGATGCGATCGTGGTAGAGCAGTTACATGGAGTGTCATTTCTATTATTATCTATTATCCTCTATTCTTTTTTCCAATTTCTTTCCCTCCAGTAGTTTCTTACATCAACTTATTTGTCTGTCTAAGCTGTAGGTTTCCTGGGACTTGATCATCTTTTCTGTGTGCAAGCAGTAATGAGCACAGTGGAGGCCTGATTGCTGACTCAGACCACTTGAAATAAAAACACTAGTAAGAAATACTATGGGGGAGATTGAAGAGTGATTCAGCCTAGCACAGAAAGACTGATGCTTCAGCCTCAAGCAGAAATTTTGCTTTCCCAAAGCTACATTAAAAGCAAGAAAGATTGCTAGGTTGACATCCAAACTATTAACAATCGTTTTCCTACGTTGTTTGTTTTTAATGTGAGACACTACATATCCTGTCTGTTAAGATTGGCTCATATCAGTAGATTTGAAGTAGTGTCTTTTGACCTTGGAGGAGAGGCTGAAATGTTTTATTACAGGTGCACAGAGCCATCTTCTTACTGGAAGGTATTTTACCTGCAGTCATTTCCTATGAAGAGAGTTGCAGAGGTGAAGACTCATGAGGTTAGGTTCTTATGGCCGGATATGATTATTACTCTGAAAAGTTAAATTGCATGAAAAATACACACCTGGGGTTTTGAAAAAGTAAAGTATCAGGCAAAAGGTGTTTTCAATCAACTCCTCGTGCCCAGCACAACAATTTTCACAGTATGTGTGACAGACGTGGCGTTTTGCAAAGAGCTTGTGACTTCTGGAAACCCTTTGGTATACAGCTGGGTGGAGATCACTGCTGAACCCCATGGTTGACTTAGAAATACGTCAACTTCAGCAACTGCTTTTCTAGTGCCAGGTGTTCTAAGCTTTCTGGTTGGTATTCAAAGGATAGTTAGTAAGTCCTGTGTTAAGATAGCCTTTTTGGTCAATGCAAAAACTGTGTAATATAAATTTCTTTCCTTTGCAAGACTGACACTTATAAAGACTTCACGATTTAGTTCAGAACCATTCCATTTGGTGGGCTGATGATTTAAGTCTTCCATAGTAGACGAATCATAAATGCTCAGTTTCAGTTTTACTGTTGTGATGGGCATCTGTACTGAGCAATGTATAAACAAAGGAATCTGAGTGACTATACATCATAAATATTTATTTCCAACTTTGTGTTTCCCTATCCATCAGGCAGACCTGGGACTGAGGATGAAAAATATGTTTGTGACAAACCATTCTAGCAGCTGCAAAATGACCAATGGGGATACATTGGGCTCTTTATTAATTTAGAGGTAGCAGGAAAGTAAGACTGAGTTTCTTAAAACTGTGCCCCAGTGGCTTTCCTGACACATTTCACAACATGAGCTAGACAGTTGCTCTCTTCTGTAGACAATATAAAGATGACTTTTCATATCAGTGCACCTTCTTTTTCAGCTAACAAGCTGTCCCTCTCAGTCAAGAGCTGCCCTCAGTGGTCACTGTCTGTAACCTGGCATCAATTCTGTGCTACCAGGTATCTGGCAGGAAAAGGAACAAAAAGGCTGCAAGAAATTGGTGGCTCTGCCAGGCTACTGGTCTGGGAAAAGCACCTTACAGCTGCCAGTATTAACTCTTGAATTACTGGTATTTTCCAGAAAAAAATAATGAATTCTTGATGGAAAAACAGTTATGTAACAGGAAGGCCACAAGCCCACAGTGTCATCTGAGCAGTTCATACCATATAATCTTTCCCACTGGGGGCTTCTGGAAAAAAAACCCAGTAAATATGCCACTCATCACTCTGAGTTTCTACTTTTTGCTGTGGTGTATTTTTAACAGCATTAATTATTGTTTGGCTCTTGTACTTGAAGTGTTCTCTGTGAGTCAGGCTAAAAGTTAATACACATTAACCAATAGCAGAGAAGCAGCCAATTAATAAAAATGCATCCAAGCACTGTGCAATGCGACCGTATGAGCAGCCGATACAGGACTTTTGATGTAATTACTGGGGCTTAGAGGTCAAATTATTGAACAAACCTGTAAATAAATAAACTGTGTATTTACAGATTATTAAAATCCAGAGTGGTGAGGGATCTCAAGGTATCAGTGAACACATTCTTCTGCAGTGAGTCATTTTTGGCAAAAGTTTGCTGACAGGTTGTGAAATCTCCTCTGTTGTAGGCTTTAAGAACTAAGCCTCAACAATCTCTGCCAATGCTTACTCACCGAAAACATGAGAAATTTTTTATAACATCTAATTTAAGTCTTCCTCAAATTCAAGCTCATTGCCTCTTCTGCTAGCCTCAGTTAACACGAGGAACAGGTTGGTTTAGTATTTTCTGCTGGAGCCTTTCACAGACTTGGCATCCGAGCAGATGCTGGCTGGGCTCTGCCGAGGGCTGCCCCCTTCCCTTACCCCGTACTGTGCAAATCACTGCTCTGACACCTCCTATCGGAGCAGCAGCAGCTCGGAATGGGGGCCGGTGCCACCCCCAGGGGTGTAAATAGCTAGTTCAGTTCCAAGGGCAGATGCAGCTCTGCGTATCCAACCCTGCTATTTAATCCAGTACAGGGGCTCTCATTTATCTCATAGCCGAGGGTGCAAAAATCCAGGATTGCCGTCACTGAGTCTTAAGAAGACATCAGCCTAACTTATAACTTCTTTAAATTAGAAATACCTACTTAAATTTCTCATTGCTTGTAAGTAAAAATAACGAACACTTGCTTTAGCTAGGACACAGACTTCATTTACGTATTGTGAGAATATTAATCATGAAATACGCTGAGTTGGAAGGGACCCACAAGGATTATCAAGTCCAACTCTTAGCCCCGCACAGGACCACCCCAAGAGTCACACCATGTGTTTCTTCTTCACCAATTTCTTTTGTTTGGCCTATTTAAATCATAAAATTACAAAAATAAAAACCTCCACCACATAAGCAGGACTGATATGTTATTCAACCTTGGGAAAATTTAAATGAGCTATAAAATCCCAGAGGGGGATTTTAAAGTTTAGGATATTGCCCCAACAGTAAAGAAATTACTGAGAGTTTGTTGGAGGAAGGAAACTTTTGGAAGTTCTCTGCTTGCTTTCTTTTCTGGCTTAGAGACCTGAAACTGAAGTAGTTGCTGACCTTTAACTGTGATACTTCAAAGTGAAAATGAGGACATTCTGATAGGAAAAAGGAGAGATGTGTGTCTTTGTGTACAAATCGTTAATACTGGTGCCCTCAGATAACTGACCAGTCAGGAAATTTTCAGAGATTTAGAACAAAGAGAAACCCAATCATTTAATTTCACTGCTTCTCTGTGAAGTGTAAGTTATTACATTTTTAAAATGAAAGTTCAATTAACTGAGGAATCTCAAACTGGCAATTTAGATGTGCCCCCAGGGGTAACTGTAGCAGGCTGAAAGCAGCCCCAGCATTTCCACTGCGTGACACACGGTGGAAGATGAGAAGGCAAATATAAAGGCAGGGTTTCCACAGCCTCCTTTTCTGGGTGCACATTTCCCTATCAACATTAGCAGACACCATATGGGAAGTAGAAGCTAAACTGAAGCTCCTCAGGTGATTTCAGGGCTGTGTCCATAAAAGCAAACAGAAGATAGCACATAAACACACGAAAAAACCAGAACTGCTAAAAGCAAGGTGCTGAAAATCATTAAAGGGAAAGGAATTGTTGAGTGAGGTAGGGTAGAGCTCTGGAGTATTTTGCAGGTCTGTAACAGTGATGACAGACTTCTCTCAGTAACACATCTGCAAGGTACAGGAGGATTATGTGTGAAGAACGAAACAAAAGAAAAAGCCTTTCTTCAGTGAAAGGGCTTTCTCAGGGCTTGTACCTGAGAACAGAAATGCTTGCATTTCACCTCAGTAGCCTCACAGATCCAGCTTTGCAATAGAAGCTATAAATGGGTAGCATCCTCAAACGTCCTATCCACAGCTCATGGACAGTGGGGACTTGTGGCTTCTTCCCTGGCCACTGCCACAGGTCCCAGACAATGCTGGGCTGGGGAGGGCTGCCCTGGGCAGGCCCCCTCCTTCCTGCCTGCTACAAGGTGTTTAAAGGCAAACCCCGAAATAACTCCTCTGAAAAGAGATTATTCCACATCAAATTCACTTGAAAAATGTTTATCTGGAGCACAGGTATTTATTACCCTGAAGATTGTGTTCTCAGTCACTTCACATGAACAATGGTGGAAGTCACTTGAATAGTATCCAAGGAGACAACTTCACTGAACTAAACTAATTAATCTTCTCTTGTCGCTGTTTACAATTGTTTTTAAGCAGCAGTAACTGATCCCGTAGAGCCCATTATGACTCCATCATATGGAGCACTTTATAAAGATAAGTAACATTTATCAGAGCTGGTTTTACATCTTAAAATAATGTTGTTAAGCTTCTCCATTTCATTCATAACATATTATTTTCCACTTTTTGCTGTCAGACTCTAGTTCATATTAGCTCTCCATGGAACAAATTTTCCGTTAGTTTCGATAACATGGCTATCACCCATATAGGATTCCATTTACGCTGCGTTATTCCAGTTTTGCCACCAGGTGTCATCAAAAGGCGCACCAGCACAGAAGCTTGAACTTACTGCTGGGTTTGGGAACTCGGTGGGGGCTCATTAGCTGCCAACAAACTGGCAGGAGAAAGGGGGCACACTTCTGATTTGCAATGGCTTTCTTTTTTTAGCTAGACTTTGCATTACGGCAAGAAGATGCAAATAGCATGCTCCAGATGTTTGCACCGTGGTGGGTGACACCAGCTTACCTTTGGTTTCGCTAAGAGTTATTCCAAAGTCTGCCTGGATTTAGAGCCCTCATAAGCAAGCCTGGAAAAAGTCCTTCTCCTTGTGTCTGGTCTTCAAGGCTTTTCAACCAGCCATTGGAGCTCTCAATTACATGAGATCTACAAGACAAAAAAAACTTCTCGAATTGGAGAGGCATCAGACAAGACATATTCATTGCAGGGTTCCACTTAAAAGGTGTTTACTCCCTCCCCTCCTTCTGGTAGATTGTGAAGCAAATTTTTTTCCCAAGCAAATATAGCTTTTCATCTTTGTTTTTCATCTCTCCCTCCCCAGATTTTTATTTTTTCAACAAAAAATGTTAAATACTCTTTCTACCTATCACGTTCTAACTGCCCATTTCTGTAGGCTGTCACTTGGCCAGCTCTTCATTTCTATGTTCATTTACTGCATGGGGGATTTCTTTCTTTTCATCTGGACCAGAAGTTTGAACATATTACAGTGCTCCCTGGGGCTGCTGATCAGATCCCTGATACGAAGATGGTTAAGTGCAGAAATAAACTTACCTTCAATTCACACCGGCTGCCAGGCACTGCAGGACTTGCTGTCTGCATGGGGGGATAGTAAAGCCAGCCACAGGCGTGCCAAGGTGGTACAAGCACCGCACACGGGCAGGCAGTGCCACCGTGGTGGTGGCCCAGGGGCTGTGCCGTGCCGGCAGTGTCCTGCAGCCCATCGCTGCCAGCACCCCTGCTGTGGGTTCTGCTTGTCTGGAAGTGGCCAGGGGAGTCACGAGAGCCAAACCCAGGGGGAGCGTCATCCCTGCATTTTCTTAGGTATCATCTATTAGCAAGTTACAGAAAGCATGTTGCAGTAAGAAAAGACCAGTGTCACCAAAGTCTTTCGTGTATTTCAGAAAGGCAAATCAGCTCCAATACACAAATAAATTCCCTTCCAAGTTCGTTATTGTGTTTCAGCTCACACAACATTTTCATTGATTTATCGTTCCTGCAAGGTCTTGTTTTTAGATTTTTACCTTTCGAGCTGGTTTACTTGGACTGGATGCTGCTCCGTGCCTTTGAGCTCAGCTGGCTTTTGGCTGGGTCAGCACAGGATCCTGCTTCTTTCTGGGATTTGAGGGAAGCAACCTTATGTCTTTATTTGCAGTTATTCTTATCTAAAGCAAATAGCAAGGCCTCCTTCACTCAGTCGTTTTGTGGATAGAAAGAAAACTGATTAAAATAGAATAAAGAGAGTCTCGATCTAGAAACCCTCTACTTTCTGTGCTCTTGATACCAAGAATTGGTACAGAGGGAGGAAACACACCAGAGGGGAAGAGTGCCAGGTCAGCATTGAGGACATTAAGAAATCTGGGAAACTCTGGCCTATGCCTTTGTCTTGTGTGAGATGCTTCATAGAATTCCGCAAACTGAATTTACTGCTAAATATAACCCCTAGATTTCACACGGCACGAGTTATTATTAATATCCCATCTATTTGACCTAGATTCTGTAGCCTGTAAAGTGCCACATTTAAATTTAACTTCTAAAGAAAAACTAATTGAATTGAAAAATCAATCACTGGGCAATTTCATATCCAGTTCATTTAAGGTCAGGTTATTCCTGTCTCAGAGGACAAGAAGTTTTCTTAATGTACCAAATTCAGGAGTGATGTGAAATTAGGCATAATTACGTACTGGCTAACGAGCCTGAATTAGCATATGGAATACATATTGAGAGGTATGTAACCATTTACATCGTCTTTGACTCACTTATTAGTTGGACAAGAAGACAAGGGGCAGGAATTGCCACCAGGGGCTTTGGATGGTTTAAAAGGCCACAGCTGAAGTGGACAAGTACCTGCTTTCTTCCTGCAAGAACAGGCATTAAGGGCCCCAGCTTGGCAGAGGGACCACAGGTGCTTCCCAGGGATGTTTCTACTGCACTAGATGTGATCTGCTGTGGGTGACTGACCTTTGCAATCCATATGGTACCCTTTCAACCATTCTGCACCTTTCTAGGGCTCCAGAGAAAGCCCCAATTCACAGTGAAACCCAACATGTTCAACTTGCTTCAAATTTTAGTCAGTTGTCAACCCTGAGTTGCCTTTGGAATTTAGAAATATAGTGCCATTTAGGAATGGAATTTGAAATGTAGAAAATCTGTCAAAATCCAATCAGAAAGTTTCTTTGATCTTACATCTAATTGGTTCTCCAGCTGGAGGTGCTTTGGAGTTCCAACTATTTTTTCAAACTGCCATAATTTCATTTAGCAGAACATTTTCAACAAGATTTCATAGTACTATGGTGCATAAAGATTTTCTAACTGCATCATGGTATTTGCATCTCCATTGTTCAGAGATCTTAGCTCAGTGTAGTTTGGTTCTAGATTAAGATATATAATTCCAGATTTAAGGCTTTGTGTCTCTATATTTTGGACTTTTCTATTTAGTTTATGGCATCTAATTAGGTATAAAAGTATTTGCCTATAAAAAGGATCAGTTGTACTTTTGCTATAGCATGATAAATGTCAGTTAAGATGAAGTTTTTAGTATGTCTTTTCACGAGTAAAATTCTATTATCTACTATTTTTGAATGTCTTGTTAGGTTCAGTGGTAAACAATTTTACTGACTTGTAGCAGTAAAGTCTGAAGTAATGAATTACTTTAGGAAAGTAATATGCGAAGTGCTTTAGAAAGATATCTTCTTTTAATGATATATCTCTGATTAGTCTGTGTTTTTTAGGGAAGCAACATTGGTACAACTAGCTCTCCTAATTAAATAATTCTTGCACATGCCACATACTTAAAACATAGCCTTGGCAGACTCAGTTTTACAGACATGCAGAACTTCTACAACTTAAAGCTGTTATTCTAAAGGAAAAAAGAAAGCTATTCACAAGTTTAACTGCACTCATCTTAAAATAGTAACATCTGGGCATAAGAAAATCCATCTATCTGCATTGCTTCCTTTTCTCTGAGATCCAGAGTAAATCAAACATCCTTAGTGCAACTCAACAGGTAGCCAAGTTACACTTCTATTCCTAGTTTTGCATTTCAAGGCAGCACGAAGCATTAGAAAGAAGCACAGATTGTTAGTCTTTCTCTGCATATCAAGTCAGAATTTCTAATATACAGATTCTTGATTTTCTTTTCAACAGGCATGCCTATGGGAGGAGTGCAGCTGCTGAGGCTGCTGCTGTAGGGTTTCAAATGTTCTGATGATCAGAAACTTACAGATTTTTGGGGTCCAGTTCTTTCCAGTTTTCTTCATTCCTGGGTTAGTGAAGAAAATGAAATTCCTCAGATGAAACTCCTTTATGAAGAAGTTCTATGGCACTTTTGTTCACTGTATTTTTCCTTCAGCAGGAGACCAAGCAAAGGAGGACAGGGGCCATGTGAGGACACAGGACTGAGCTGTGTAGGTCAGTCACCAGGCTTCTTGTTGCAGCCAAAGCTGTATCTCCAAATGCAGGCACTGGGCAGATCAACAGCAGGAGGAATCCTTGAAAACACAATTAATTACAAAATCAGGTTCTACCTATTTAAAAAGCTTGAAGAGTTCATCTAACTGAAGTGTATCTTGAAAGTATTAAAAATTATTTTTGGTACATTAAAATATATTTTAAAAAAGGAAAACCAAGAAAGATGATCAATGTGAAGTTTTCAGGCAACAGTAAGTCATATTTAATTTTTCCGTTTGCTTCTTTTTTTTTTCATTTATTTTCCTTGAATTAACCTGAAATCTTCTTAGCAAACTGGATATTTCTATTGTAAACCTACATTCAGCTATTTCAGGTGTGACAAGCTCTACTGAGCTTTCCTTGGATCCATTGTTGTCCTCCTGGTATGAAGTCTCTGTGGGAACTTCAGAAATGCTTGGCATCAGCTCTCCATTCCTTGCAATGCCTACAGAGAGATTTATTTGGAGCTCCAAATTTACCCTCTATACTTTCGATCAGTGCCAAGAAGAAATGCATTTCTTCTGGGAAGTGGTAGTGTTACTTTTTTGGCTTCTTTACCCTCCAAAGAGACTCTAGTCAGAGTCTTGTTATTCCAAGGTTTAACTCTGCAAATTGAGTTTCAACACAGCAGAAGCATTTTGTTCATTTACTTGTTTCAGTGCTGCTAGAAATAAGGTCCTTCCCAGGAAATGGGGGGGAAAAGACCCCTTCCATTGGCAGTACATGCAGACCAAACATCATGCCTTCCTAACAGTACACAGAAATAAGAAAATTAGTCAACCTGGTCTACTGTTGTGAGATGAGTCAGATACAAATACCTTTACAGTTTGAGTTTTTTCTCTTTATAATAACTCTCCATAGTTTGCAGATATTTATCAGTGGCTCCAGGTCCTCCACCACACCAGGTGGGCTGACTGCAGCAGGGGCACAAGCTGCAGGATGAGTGCCAGTGATTAGAGCAGCCAAGCACTCATGATTTCCAAAAGCTATGGCCAGGGCACTCAGCTGTTTGAAGAGGATGGAGTCATGGTTCACCTTTGCTGTTATCAGGCAAGGAAAAGAACTGTGGTGTGATCTCCAATTTACTTTCTTAGCTCAACCCTTTAATAATAGATAATGGGTGAGAGGCTGACTTCACATCAGCACAGGGGTCTGGCAGCCTGTTTCACAGGCTGCTTTGATTCAGTCGTGGTAGAACTGCCTGTTTTTTTCTTTTCTCCAAGAATCACTAGCTGGTTTTAAGGTCCTGGTGTTCCTTTCTATCAGCACACAAGACAAAAAATGCCCTTTGTCTCTACTGCGTGTGAAAGAGACACTCACTGACTTGAAAATTTTCTTATTTTAAATGAAACTAGAAAGCAAGTGGGTGATCTGTTGAAATGCATCATCGTGGGAACTGCGTGTTGAAAGCATGCAGTCAGGCTTTGAGAGAAGGTGGGAACAATCACTACTATCAGCCTTCCAAGCACCAAACAAAAAGATTTTCATGTTCTCTATCTGTCACGAGAAGATAATTCTTTGACAATGTGGTGAAATGTATTTCTAAAATGAAAGACGTTGATCATAATTTTTTTTTTCATATCTTCTTAAAAGAAACCTTATTTGCTATCTAGAGCCCATTTCTATTGACCTTACTCTCTGGAAACCTCTAAATGCGTTTTGGAAGAATAAGATTATTTAAGATGTGATCAAACTAGGAATAAATTTTCCACATGACACATTTTAAGGGATGCCTGGTCATATTAATACCAAGTTCAGGTTCTATTAGTCTTCAAGTTCTACATTGTCAATGTTCTGTCATTATCGGTTATTACAGAAATATGGAGTTGAATGTCTACTTTAGACTAAGCATAAGTAATGAGCATATGAGTAGAAAGAAATAATCACCACCACCTAAGCTTCTTCATTGCTTTCTGGTAATTCCTTGACTTGTAACATTTGCCAGCTCTGGAGATGTTGACAGTAAATGTAAATGTGCCTTTGTGGAAAATGAACAGGACTGCTGAGCTTACTGCACATCAGAGCTTTTTCAAGTCACAGAATAAAATTTGGCAGTTAAAACTGTAGCCCTAGCAAAGAAAATGAAGGGTGAAAAAAGTGTTTCAGCATGCAAATATATTTCATGGGTGACAGAAAAAGAGATGCCAGTAGAATGGGTTAGAGTGGCCAGTGAATTTCCGGGCACAGGGTGCTCTCCTCAGTGGCCCACTTCATAAGATCTATCAAGGATCTGTCAAGCATCTATCAAACATCTTTTTACTATAAGTCGTCAGTTAAATATTCTTTAAGTGATATCATGGAAGTGTATTTCAAATCACGACTTAATCCTTGCTCACTCACAATGTAAAGAAAAATGGACAGTCTAAACCCCCACCTTTTTCCTCCTTAAGCGCCTGTGAGTGCATTGTAGCTCTCAGTAGCTCACACACCATCTCAGTGCAGGGAGAGCTCCCTCTTCTCTTGCAGCCTACCTTGCCCACTCTCATGTTGCTCCCTCCTCTCTGTGCTGGTGAAGCATCGTCCTGGCACACTGCAAGCAGTTGCAATGCAAATTTAAATATAAAGCATGTCAAATTTCCATTAATTCCTGCAAAAAAAAAAAAAAAAAAAAGTGAGTAATGGCAGGCAACATACGTGAAGAGTTAAGTATTTTCAGAAAGAGGCTAAAACTGTTTAATGCTTTTTTCCCCCCATGACAGAGGACTGCAGAGCAGGTCAGCTCTGATGATTTAGAAGGCACCAGAGTGTTCCCAGCATTCAGTCCCAGGGAGGGAACAGCAAGTCATAACTTTAAAATAAACTTTTGCATTGGAAAACGTGGATGTAATTCTTATCATCCTCTACCTTTGAACCATTCTGGTGCCTTTGCTACCACTAATCAGTATCTCCCACGCTAAAGCATTTACAGACAGCAACCCCTGAAGCTGATTTACAAGCCTGGTGCCCTGTCTCACACCACAAAAGGCACACATGGTAGAAAGTATCTGTGTTTGCACCTCTCACCCCTCCTGTGTTCCAAAGATGGGTAACAGAGAAGGGGAGAACATAACTGAAGTCTTTTTAGCATCAGCAAGGAACTGAGTCTGGGATTTATGGGGTTTTTTTCTATCACAGATAAAAAGCACATCCTAAGGAAGCCCAAACTGATGGCAGACGTGTTCCTGTTACCATCTCCCTTTCCTTGGGGGCTGAATAATTCATCAGCAAACACCCACCTGTGAAAATCACAGGTAAATCTCATACTGGACGGTTTTTCTCCTTGAACACTGCCTCTGCACTGGAGGAGGGAGGCAGGAAGCCAAGACGCAGGAAATGTGTATGGGAAGAAGTGAGGCATAGACTTGAGAGGAGGATTAACTTTTCAAGATATGGAAGGGGACTACTGTAGCCCTGGACTCACGTGCAGACAGACAACAAGAGACAGATCTCTTGTCTCTCCGATGAAAGTCAGACACTCTGCAGGAAGCAAAGTTAAACCCCAGCACAGAACACATTACAAGGCTCGTGTGTGCCCTCCATAGTGTGGCCATACTGCAAACATGGCTGTGCTGCTGGGTGGGTGGGCTCTGTTAGGAATAGGAGCTCCCACCAGGAGTTATACAGGCAAGAAAGAAAGAGCAGGGATGGAGCCAGTGCATTTGTTCTCATACAAACCAACCCCCCGCTATTTCCTTTGCCCTGTTGGGCAGTGGGTAGGCTCACGCTATTCAACCGTAGGAGCCTCAGAGCAGCTCCGGTGAAGTCAAGCAGTGAAGATCCATTTTTCATTCAGCCTTTGCAGAAAATGCTAGAGAACATTTTAAAATTCCAATTGCATGTGAAAACCTGATTTGGCACAGTTCAATGTGAAAATTAGTTTTGAATGAAGCTACCACCTGCCTTCCTGAGGAGATAATACATCCCAAAAAGGGAGTGTTTGCAGGCACCACTGACCCTCTAAGGCAAGAATCAGATCTGCCTGAAAAAGTGATTAGTGTAGTCAAGGCTGACAGAACTTAGATAAAATAAGAAGAGTTGTGGTTATGTCTTTCCTTACTCTTTGGATTTCTTGTGTGCTAAAATCTGATATCACAAAATGTCATGCCAGTTTTACTCTCCCTGCAGTGGTGGTGGTGGTTTTTTTCTTTTTGGTGGGGGAGTGGTGGGAGGTGGCTTTTTGCTGCTGTAAGTGAGATTTAGGAAAGATATTGCAGACGGACTGTTCAGTAACTTTATAGATTAGGGGGCTGCTTTCAAGTTCATGGGCAGAATTGAAAAATCTCACCAGCACTTGGCTGGAAAATGAAGACAGAGTTCACTCAGTGAATGGAGAAGGGAACTGACATCTTGACAGGTTAGGAGAACTGATACTTAAGAGGTTGATAAAGGGCGAGAGAAACAAGTGGCATGGTTTGACATGGTCAGGGAAGGAGCTAGAGACCTCCTGAAGGAAATACAAAATCCTGGGAAAACAAAATGGAAATTTTCCTGGCTGGACAAGAGCTGTGTTTGTGTCTGGAGCTCTGGAGAGGGTGCTCATTGCTTGAAGTATCTTGAAAGCTGTAGCTCAGATTTAGGACTCTGACAGCACTAACTGGCTGCTGTGTGTCTTGGGTATTTAAATCTGCTGAAATTACATCGCAGATCTAAAGTTCAAACTACAGTTTTTGAAAAAGAGGCCTGTGTGCCGTGGCTGCTCCTAGCCTAGGAAAATAGCTCACAGTAGCTAATATCTCCTAACGAATGTGCTTTTCAGCACCACTACAGTGAAATGCTTTCATGTGTAAGACTAATGTATTTGTTTTAGCAAAACTCGCCAAGACCTGAAACACATCACATTGCAGTTAATTACTGCAAGGTCCTCTTTTTTTGGCCTGACAAATACAGCCTCAGCCCTTCCAAAAATATTGCAATACAAATAATTTCCCTTCCCTGTCACTTTCACTTTCTCATCTTTCCAGGTACATCCTCCTCTCAGTTATCCTACTACAACCTATTGCAGGTAAGATGCTTGTGTTCATTTTTTCAGGCTTAGCAGTTGCCCACCATGTTGTGAATCGTCAGTCAGTGCCTGGTGCTGCAAAGTTTCCATCAGCTGCTAATCGTCCTGTAACACAATGATTACTTTTGATTTTTCAGCAGACCACCTTGTTATCTTTTAGAATTATTGCCTCATTTAAGATGACAGGTCTTCTGGAGGTCACCTAGTCCAGTCAACTGCTCAAAGCATTCAGAGCTGGAACAGGTCACTCACCTGGCTACATCTAAGAGCTTCCACAGGGGTGGAGATTGCAATAACCTTCCTGTGCAACCCACTCCAGGGATTACCTGCTATTACTACTTTTTTTTCTTATGCACAGTCAGAATATTCTTTGCTGCAGCTTCTGGCTGCCTCCTCTCACGGTGATTCTCTGAGGAACATCCACCTCTCTTGCCTGTGACTCCAGGTCAGACACTTGAGGCCAGAACTGCCACAGCCTTCTCTGAGTTCAACACACTCACCTCACTTTCCTGAACCTGCCATGCTGGTTTTCTGACCCCCTCTTGGCCTTCTCCTAGACTTGCTCCAATTTTTCACTGTCTCTCTCGTGCTGGAAGCCACAGGCTGGACGTGTTCCTCTGGGTGCAGCCCCGCAGAGGATGTTTGTATGTCCCTGAACCTA
The DNA here is from genome assembly GCA_013396735.1 of Grallaria varia. NCBI lineage: Eukaryota > Metazoa > Chordata > Aves > Passeriformes > Formicariidae > Grallaria > Grallaria varia. Next base: position 128,129 of record VWZG01007029.1, read on the forward strand.
CTGCTCATGGTTGTGCTGTCGCAGCCCTGCATTCAGCTCAGTCCTGCTTCCACAAGGGTGCACTGCAGACCTGTGCTCCATCTGTCCACCACAGAACCTGGTTGTCCCCCCCTAACTGGGCCATTTCCCGCAGAGCTGCCTGCTGGTGTATGGCCATCAAACTGCACAGAGGGCTCCTTCCCCAGCCCTTTGCCCTGGTGTCCATCTCAGCTCCACCAGAATCTCATCAAACCTGCTCTCCACCTTGCCAAGGTCCTTCCAGAGGGCAGTTGTACCCTCCAGCACTTCTCTGGAAAACCAAGCCCCTGGTTTCACAGTCATACCTGTGTGCTTCCCAAAGGCTCTCCTCCGCACTGCTCAGCTTCCCAAGGGCAGTCCACCCCCTTGCACAGGTCACCAGGGAGTGTGTTTGGTGTTCCTGGCCCAAGGGACAGTGCTGGACTGGCTGTCACAGGCTGTCAGTGCCTGCCCAGCACTGGCAGCTTGGTGGTCCAGGCAGTCCTCCAGCCACTTTGTAGCCACCCACCCTGTCTCTGCTGCCCACATTTGCCTGCTGGGATTCGGGGAGAGACCGTGTTGGAAACCTCCCCCAAGCCATCCTCAGGGCACCCAGCTCCCCTTGGCTGCACAGACGGGCCCCTCATGGCAGAGAGGTTCTGCTCACACCACTCGGACAATGTTTTGCCTTTTGTAAACCCATGTTGGCCAACCCCAGTCACCTGCTTGTTTTCATGTGCCCAGATCCTCATTCTTGACATTTTGGAAGACCCGCATAGAGTTGTCCTTTTCCCAGCGCTGGGAAACCTCCCTCAGCTGCAGCCTTTTAAAGGCAAGTCTTGTTTTGGCCTCTTCCACTTCTGGGGCTCAGCAGGCATCCAGCATCCAGCACAGTATTTTATCAATACACATAAATACAATTAGGAAACAAACCCAAATAGAAACATTTCTACAACAGTGTTACTTTAATAATAAAATATTGTAATATCTAAGAATTCTAGACACTAAAAAAAAGAAAAGCTTTACCTAAAATGCTGGTCATTCCAATAAATACTTAAGAATGCTGAAGTTGGTACTTAAAACAAGAATGTTTAGGAAAAAAAAAATTGTTAAAAAAATATATACTAGCCATAGTAAGAAAATCATCATGACCACTGTGACCTGAAGGTGACAGTTGTGGAGATTTAACATCCAACCAAGAATGAATAAATAGTGCAGTACCTCACTTACTCAAGGTGAAATGTTCACAAGATATACAGTCAGGCTCACCAGGTTATTGCCAGATCCATAAAGACAGTGAAACACTTCCTGCAGAGTTTAAAACAACCATGTTCTCTTTTTTTTCCACATTAATGTGACAAATTCTTTTGCACAACTCTCCTGAGCATATAGTTCAAAATCATATTGTAAGGAAGTAAAATAAGGTAGTTAAATGAAAAAAATTATCTTTCTTAAAGGAATTTTCTATTAGTTTAGACGGACCCAGTGCGACATTATCACAGGAGTTCAAGTGCTGATATAGGCTGGGTAATGTGCATGCCAGGTCCTGTCTTCTTCCTTCTGCTCTCTGACCAAAACTAGAAGGAAAGATTTCGTTATCATTTTGACCTGCAGAAATTACAGGTGCAAATATCAATATCCTAGTATGCAGTGCTCATAGAAGATCCTATCACTATTGTTTTTCTTTTTAACAAGGCAGTCTATGCAAATCTTCAGCCTGTACAGGTACTGGACCACATGTCTGTTTGATAACCCCTTATGAAAATCTTTTGCAATACAGGGGTCATGATCCAGTCACATGTAACAGCAGAAAGCTCCTGCTGATGTGTGATCTGGTCTGGGTCCTTCTTTTTCTGCTGCAGAAAAATGGCAGTGCCAGGTGGTAATCCCCGACCAACACAGTGTCCTTGTAACTTTTGACTTCTCTTACAACGTGCAGCTCAGAGTTCAGTGAACAGACGTAGAACAATAGACATACAAAAGGATGTGGTCCTGCTACTTTAACCTTATTATCTTAGTGGTTTGCACATTTGATATCTTTATTCAAAATGCTAACTGCATTGCAAATATTGTATCTCAGTGCTCTTTCTCTGTTACAACAATCAGCTGTCTGTAATGATATAACACCTCAGGAGAAAACATCCTAACAAGACAAAAAAGCAGCAGATAGTCTTTGTGTGAATATGATACAAATTTTCTTTCTCATGTAGAGCTCATTTTTAAAATGAGAGATCTCAGCAGGAATAATGAGAGAGTTTGCCATTTATCCTGTAATTATCATCTCACATGCCCAGTCCTGTATGTCACAGACAAAACTTTGGTGGCAAGCAGAGTGCACAAAATATAAGTTAGCACAGGCAAGAGTACAAAGACTGTCGAACAAGAATCTGAACATGACTCTTCCTTGGCTCACAGTCAGAGCCTTTTAGCTCCTTGTATTTCATAGCTTAATTCCTTTCATTGCTGACATGACACGTTCTTTCACCCTTAGTGACCCAAATATTTCTCCCTTGTAAGATGCTCTTTGAAATAAACAGCTGTCCAAGACATCTACACACCCCTGGATGATCCCCTCCTTAGTACAGGTTTTCTGTATTTTATATAGGAACACTTTCAATTGAAGAACCTTGTAATTGCTTGAAATTTCTCATCGTCAACAGTGGGTTATAAAAAGCAGGTAAAATAGTGGTTCAATACATAGACAACTCTTGTTTCCTGAGGAACCAATTAAAATACACAGTTCTGTAAAACTAGCTCATGTTGAACAGCAACAGGATTCTCAAGGTAGCTAAGCAATTAAATCTAACTTCTACAAAATCACACACCACTAGATACACATGGCAGCGTGTCTACCTGTACTTCACATTGTCATTCTCACAGTCCACAAGTTTAGTACAAGTTAACTGCTTTCCCAGAGGATGCTAAAAGTATGGACTCCCTTACCTGGCCCTTGAGAGGTGATTCTTCGGTAAATTCTCCTCTCCCAATGCAGCTGACAGCTCCACACAATAGTGGTAACAATGCAGAATTACACTTGCAGAAAATGGTCTTTAACGTGCTACTATATGAGGTATATGAGGTCTGTAAATTCTCTATTATAAAGTTTCTGAAGTTATTTTCCTTGGCCTTTGTGGATTTGTAATGGCCCTGGTCGGCTTTGTATTAACCCCAATAGCCTTACAGTTGAGTCTTTTTATTCTTGTACTCTTTACTTTTCACTTTGTATTAATAGAGAAAAGACTTTCAAAGAATAGATCAAGCTTCTCAGCAGAAAAAAAAAAAGAAAAAAAAAGTAATTTCAAAGCTTCCCCAAACACCTGCCTTTAAAAGCCTACTTCTGCATCAAGTAGCTGCTTACTTTGCCCATGTTTCAGAGCAAGTCTTGAGTCTAAAGTGACCTGCTTCCAGGCTCAGGTATGCCCAGGCTGGTTTTAAAGTTAATCCTTAATCTCCATTAGTGACAGCATAATCATGGTGTAGCATGTTGGTGGTGCTATAATAAAACCATAATCACACACCTGTCTCTGCTGCGTCTTCCTCACAATCCCTGATGCAGTGAATGTTTACAGTCTTGCTGCAAAAAAGCCCCAGTAAATGCTATTACAGGCTGTAGGGAGAAAAAGACGTTAAAACACAAGGGAAGCAAACATAGGTTCTGTAATTATACTTCATTGCAACTCCAAAGCTTTGTCTTCTCCTGAAGACTCCTTTAGCTGAATTTGTTTCAGAGTTTTTTTCTGTACCATTAATAAACACAATAAGCATGTATAATTTTCTTATTATTTTATTGAAAAGGTACATTTAAAAAAATACACAGACATTTTACTATTATGGATTGCTGATAAAGATGCTCTAAAAGTTCATTCTCTTCTTTTTTTTCCTTTCTTCCACCTGTTGTCCCCATTATCACATAATGACTTCAGTCTGAGTACTGTGTATTGATTCACCTTTATAAAAGGGTTGGGGAGGTAAGAAGATAGGTGGGCCATTACTGTAATATATTCAGTAAACAGAGAATATGATCAATTATAAATATTTTATGTTCTGTACATTATTGCAGTAGGGAGCCACAATGTTATGCAGCATCGTTACAAAGGAAACTAGTTAGAAATGAAGAAAAAAGGATATATACGTACAAATATATGGATCCATTGTCTCCTTGAACAATGCATGTAAGTGTGGCAATGTGCAATTGAAAAGCTTTTTTTTCTCTTTAAACATTGCTTAGCAACACCAGTGAGGAAACAACAAAAATAAGTTAAATGAAAGTAGCAAACAAGTAGTAATCTTAACTCTATGTTATATGGCTTTCTATTTTTGATTTCTCTAAATCAAGTGTGACACAAAAGAAATAATTAAAAGCTTCAGCGCTGCATTGCTTTCAAACATTTGCACAGAAACTAAAAATGTTAAAATCAGACGTGATACATCTTTAGTACTACACAAGATACACCAGTACTGGGGCCTAGGACAGCACACAATCCCTGTCAACAAGAACACACGGGAAAAATCGATGCAATTCTTTTTTGAGATGTTATCCACGATCTAGCATTTGGTTCGTCTACCTTTTTTCCATATTAGGTTGTAACCCATTGGTTTTCAGAGAAGTATTTACATGGGTGTGAGAGAGGAAGACCCTAGTTTTCAAGTCTGTCAGGAAAATATTTTACGTTCCTTGATTCCAAGGTGCATCAGACACATTAAAATAAAAAAAAAAAAAAGCATGAATCGTTAATGGTATAAATTTTATAAGCAATTTAATTTTTAAGCAAATCAGACTATTTTGATTAAAAAAATAGAAGCAGAGAGAGTTTTCTAGACTCCAAAATGCAGTGCCATCAATGATGGATTTTATGACGTGGTTGGATGAGGTGTCCTACTGGATGGCATTGCTAAAGAGAAACCCATTTTAAAATCTTGACCCCTTCGCTGATTTCCTTTTATCCTTTGTACTGGCCATAGTTAAATCTTTTTTCCATCAATAAATTAGTATGGTGCGAAAAGTATGGAGGCAGGTGTCGCCCGGATGGGCCCATGGGCTGGCCTGAGGAGAGCTGGGGGTATTGCTGGTGCCTGGAACAGGGATGCAGCGGGCCGGGGAGGGAGGGACAGAGCTGATGAGACGGCTGCAGCTGCAGCAAGAGGAGATGAGAGAAAAGCAGGTGCCAGTGGCTTAATCATGTCCTTCTGGAATGCAAGTTTTGCCTGGAATAAAACACACACAAAAAAAGCAATGTAAATACAGTTCTCCCCATGCTCACTTCTACATGAGGAAAAAAGTGAACCCTGACACAAAGCATGCTGTGACTTCTCGCAGAAGCCTCACGTCAGCTGCTTAGAAATGCTACCTACATCGTCCTCTTACTCCCAAGGCAATTAAAGCAACCAAATCCTACATTTAAAGATACATAAATCTCATGAGTCTAGAGACTGTCACACTGATGTTTAGAAGGAAGCATAATTTGCAAGTGAACAACTTTATATAAATGATGACTGTGCATGAAATATTAAAAATCCCCACGATTAAGACTTCAGTATCGAAAGTCAAATTTTCCAGTTGTAAAAACGAAATATAGAAAAGTAGCATGGCCAAGATGGGAAGCTGGAACTAGTCCAGTCAGCTTTTCACCTGCCAGTGCAGACCTGCTCCATTCAAAGTACAAATATTTTTAAGATCAATACCATAAAATTTTTTCCTGAAATAATTATTGCTCAGTTTGTGATCCCCAATCATTGCTGGTGCTTGTGGCGAAACAGCTTCCCAGAAATATATCCACTGCAGTCTCACTGAAAATGGTTTGCACCATAATCACGCATTTGTGGGGGCAAAGATACTCATGTCCTTCCTTTATCACTGGTGATCTCTTCTTATGCAAGAGATTATCAAATGATGGATTACACAAGTGAAGAAATTAGAGTGTGCAGAACCTATCGAATGGGGATACTGAGGGAAAGCCTGCAGCATTTTCATTTGCTTCTACACAAAGACATATTAATATTTTGGCTTTTACAGCTTTTCACGCGCTTCCTCTTGCACACACACATTTGCATCCCTCTCTTCCCAACCTATAAATTGTTTTTGTGCCATAGATGGCAAGCACTTTTCTCTAATGAGTGAAGTACAGGCTGCATCATGAGCACATAACCATACCAACTGTGCTGTGCTAAAGCCAGCCTGAACCCTGACTGCAGCTGACTGGCAGAGCCAGCTTGTGGGAGTCCTGGAAATGCAGGTGGGTGTGAAAGGGATTGGCAAGAGCCACAGAGACAGAAGAGGTATTTTGACAGACACAGCCTGGACATACAGATAGGCAATGAATTCTCCTAAACACTTGATCACTCTTTTGCACCAACTAACACATCCACACAGCACTCTGTTTTGCTGTATGCAGAGAATGAGCATTAATATTTTTATATCTTAACGTCCTGTATCCTTTTCCCTGACTGCATCCATCATAACTGAGAGTTATCTCAGGTGTAGAGAAAGATCAAGTGTATCCATTGCTGCCTTCAAGAAGTGCACTAGCCTGACAAAGCTAATACCTTTCCACGGGGCACACGGTTTATTCTCCATTCCACTGATTATTCCCTTCTTCCTAGCAGTAAATAACATTCGCAGTGCTGTCTGCACGCCTTTGACTGGGCAGACAGAATACATAACTATCTTCAAATCTGATCCCCGTGCAGACTCAGCCTGAGGGGGAAGAGAGGCTGTGGAAGCGGCAGGTCTGTCATGTTCCTGTCTCTGTGCGGTGGGAGTCCCCAGGAACGCAAATTCACACAGACAGTGAGGAGACATAAAAATACTTACTGCTAAAATACTTGGGTTGCGCTGCAGTTTGTTGTAAGGACTATATTTAGGTTTCATAGGCTTTCCTGCAACTCTGTCCTTATGCCTTCGGCTGGAAATGTGCTGAAATAAATATCCTCACATTTAATTAGCTGTTTAAACATTTCTCGGTTTTGAGTTTGAAATTGATTTATCAGCAGGATATGCCTAAGCTCCTGTTTGTAAGATAAAGTAGGTTCTTTAGAGAGAGCAAAGATGAGTTTTGCTAAATTAAACATAACAATTTGAAGCACATCAAACAGAGAATCAGAAACTAATCAAATACAGCATATTTTGTGATCCGAGACAGGCTCTGCAAATTATCAATATTTTTGTTAGTATCTCCTTTTTCCACTTGAGGGGCTTCAAACCAGGCAGAGCTGTAAGCACTAGGTCATAGGGATGTTCAGAAATAGGAGGAAAATTTCCATCCTGCTGATGCTGTTCAGTTGCATAAATAATTCAATATTAGCTGAAGGAAGAACCATTACCCAGGGATATGTCTACACCATGCAATTTAATATTATCTTAGAGCTAACTAAAATAACAGAGAATGAGAGGACACATCCACACAGCACAGCACCATCCAGTCAGAGATTCCCATTTGGGTATCAGAAACACTCCATTTGCATGGGCACAGCTCTGAACCCAGGGTTAATTGACTCAGACAGAGGAGAGCTGCATGTTCATACAGCTACACTGTTAATGATAACATTGTTTTACACAATTCAGATGTCTCTGTGGTATTACCCTCCCGTTGACTATCCCAAACCAATAGATTTGAGTCGCATTTTCCTTCTCACATAGCATTAAACAGTATTCCTGCAGACTGAAACAGCACCGAATGAGGAATTCAGAGAACCTCAACCCAGAATTTCTTACATGTGGGAGACCAAAGTTCAAATCTCTCTCTTGAACCAGAGCAAACTTTCAAATAAGATCTGCTATGTTATTCATTGATACTGACATCTCTGCTTTTCGACTGTCAAGGCTGTTTTTCCCAGCTGAAAAAATGAGGTGAACTTCACCTGTGATTGATGATTTAGAAATAGTTGTGGAATGACAGATAAGAAATACTAAGTTCACTTAGCATTCTCCCAAACATCTTCACACAGCCCTACACCCCACCTACAATATTGCAATACAAGTAAAACCAACAAAGGAGCAAGCTACCTGTTTAAGTTGAATTTCTGAATTAACATGGACGTCACAGATTTCGCAATGAAATGTCTTGTTCTGCAGTCCTGAGCCTTTATTGCCATTCTGCACCTTCAGTCGGGATCCTGGCCTAGGGTAAGATTTGATGGGACCAGCACCATTCCGAGCCTCAACCATGGTCTTGTGCTTGGAGCCTAATGGGTAAGGACATGCAGGTGAGCTCATGATCAGCAACATACAAAAGTGTCCATCAACCTTGGGACTTTGTAACACATTTATCTTCAAGACAGGATGGTTGAAGTCACCACAGATTGGGACTAATGATCACTCTGGTTTTGGTCTGTGTATTTACCATTTCCATGATCTAAAGGCAAGCCAGAAGTGCTTGTGCAAAGAGGAAATAGGACAGCAGACCGCTGCCTCACTGTTTGGAGACAGTGTGTGACTGCATGGCCAAAGTGTTGGGTGCTTATTCTTCTGCCAAAATCTGCATAGCTGGTGAATCATAAAAAAGGGTATTAGCCAAGAGCGAGACAGGAACTACAGTAATCACTCAAAACTTGCCTAGGAACAGTAACACTTCAATAAATATCCTCTGATTTTGAAGAAACGGCTGCTTTGTCTATTTCAAGAATGGATTACAGCTGTAAAGGCAGCTTCAATGGTTTGTTAACCACCTCTACATCACCAAGCACACCACCAACGCACACAGTGCAGACAGGGTACATTATGGATCGCTGCTTGTGGCCTATTAAAGGGAGCATATCTATTCTTCAGTAATCACAAGATTCTAGGACGTCTAGGAAATCTAATGAACACATCCTAAAATTATAAAAAAATATGAAATAACAATAATTACTAAAATTGTACCAGCAAAATAACAGTAACCAGTGATAGTGAGATGAAATAAGAAAGAGAGGGACAACTGACATTTTAGAAACCTGTTACTGGAAACACTATGATCATACTATGACCCTCGCTGTGGAGGTACAATGGAACCTGATTAGGTAACAGGAACTGTAGAGATTTTATCAACTAAAAACTTACAGAGTACATGAAAGACAGTTAAAAAAATTGGAGTGTTCTAATAGTATATCAAACACCACATATGAATCTGTCATTAACAAAACTGGTTTTGTAACTTGACATTGTAAGTTTCAACTAAAAGACTCTTCAGTGAAGTGTGGCTACCAGCTTGTTATATTAAATTTTAAAAATTTTAACACACAGCTGACTTGTACTGTATGGATACTCACCCGTGTTGTGGGCTTCTAGTTGTGAAAGGGAATTCACAGCCACTTTGCATAATGAACAGTAAAGTAGTTTTTTGGCTTTTTCCTCTTCTGACTCAGTAACTGTGTTAGCAGCTCCATTCGTGCTCTTGGTGGAGGAGGCAGGTGTCAAAGGTGCCACAGCTGTCACTCCAGGTTTGGGAAGAAAAGGACCCACTTCTGTACCGGACTGCTGACTTGCACTGTTGGGTTTTGCTTTCCCTTTATCTTCTAAAAGAAGCAAAATACATATGTTATAATATGCCACATACAAAAAAAAATCATACAGTAACAGTACTGTGGGTTTAGTGAACCTAACACAACATGGACCTAATTCATCTCATTTTGTAAAAGAGAGCAGCACCCTTGAAATTTTGTTAAAATCCTGCCATGAAATGTGTGTAATTTGACAAAAGGGGAGATTTTCCTGTTTTTCAGATTACCAGCAAATACCAAAGACTTCAAAAAAATCATGCCAGCTGTTGTTGCTGTCGTGCTGCAGGTATGGCCAGTTGAAAGGAGCCTAAGCAAGCCCAAAGGCAGCCAGGCTTAAGGACTGAACAGTGCTCAGAAACGTGCAAGGCTTTGCACCAGGGAATAGAAAACTATTTCCCAAAAGCAATGTATTTGCCTTGTGAAGGGCTCAAGTTTTTGAAAGTCACTTAGAGGACACTGAAAGGCTCCAGCACCATTTTGACATATGATATCCCTCATTTCAGTTACAGGAGTCGATTATGGTAACTACATGACACACATGAACACAGCTGCTAGTATTTTTAGGTTTTTCTAAGAACAATTCCTGGTAGATCTGTCGATCAGATGGCTTCCATGTGCCTTCAGTGCAGTCCTGTATCACTGCACAAGCATGAGTCAATCATCTGTGCTCCTATGAGACAGGCAGGTATTACTTCATTTTGCAGATGGCAATCACAAAGCAAGAGATTAAACATCCCAGCTGTGCCTAAAGAGGAACTTTGTGCCAGAGCCAGTGTTGAAAAGCGCCCTGTTTACGTGCTGCCTAAAGAGCTCATTGCATTTTAAGCTATTCAACTGCAGGCCTTGCGACCACAGGCAGCATTAGTTGCCAGCAGTAAAACAAGCTCCACCTATAAAAAATACGGGGTGGGAGGGGGACAGTGCAGTGGTGCTGGTATGAGCAACCCTGACAGAATGGACATGAGAAATGATTGAGCTGTCACTCCGAACAAGAGGAATCAAATGTTGTCATTTAAGCAAGTACATCATCTACATAAGAGCAGCCTCTTACAAACTACTACTATCTCATTTGAAACTCCAGCATAGTTGTAAATAGTTAAACTGACTTGAAAAACTAGGTTCCATTTTGAGCATTTAAACATGGACCCTTGCACGTTATGTTTACAGCTACCAGACTCTTTATCAGGCTAGTACTGTGCTACCAAGAGTTCTGAAAATGGGATTGTACCCACTCAAACACTTGAGAGCGTGTATGCTCTATGAGCAGCCATCCTGAAACTAAAACCCACAGTTGCTGGCACATTTCCCAGAAAAGCATTGCAGTACATCAATTTTAGATTGTTATAAATGAGGAGAAAGACAATTCGAATAAAGGAACTATTATTTTTTAAAATAGCAATAAAATTACTTTGAAATTAAACAGTATGAACAGTACTAAACATTGAAAATGGTCAAGTACAAAGACTACTATTAGGACCAAATTAATGTTAAAACCAGATTCTGAAGGTATTTTGATTGATAAAGTATGCCAAAACAAACTGATGCTAAATTGTACCTCCTAGGCTATTAATTTTTAAAGTCTCTATATTAATAAGTCACATCTGCAAAAATTAGAACGTTTTATAAGACCTACGAGTCTTCATAAAATACAGCTTTAATAAATAGCATTTGCTAGCATTCTAAATTAAAGTTTTCAACACTGAAAATTCTCAGAGGTGCTAACATCTACAAATGAAACACACTGAACAGCTGCCATTTGCAAATTCACATTACAGAAAAATTGACTTCTTGTAGTTGTTGTTGTTGTTCTATGCAATATTATGCCAGACTCCAAAAGGCATAACACCAGGATATACGTGAACCTGAGTGGAATAAAGAAAGATTCCTCAGTATTTTGCATTTTAGGCTTAAAAGAAAAACACACTTGCAGAACTGCAAGCGGTATGCTAACATATACCGATTACACTTCTAGTTTGGGTTTGAGGTTTTTTATGTTGTTTCTGATGTACTTTTTTAATGTAAGCATAAAAACTTGGTGCTTTTGAAACACCTCCTGGGGGTAGAAACCATGTCCTGCAGTGAGCGAGAGAGTGGGCAGTGGGGGCAGCAGGAACAGCAGCCGATGGGTGTGGGGTGGACCCCTGGCCTGAGAGCCCCCTGGGCAGCAAACACACCCTCATACTCCTGCCCACAGTCCCTGCCCATGCTGGTCTCGCTGACCACAGCAAGAGGGAGCAGAGTTTTAGTTCTTTCTTTGGCCATCAAGTGTCTGCAGAGCGAGATCCCAAGACACAGAAGAAGATCCATTTTACACAGATCAACAGTGACCATCGCAGAGTGATGGCTTTCCAATGCTGAATTTAACAGATTATAGAAGTATAATAGATTTCAGTTCCCGCTTCTCCTCACCTAGCTAGCTACCAGCTGATGTGGTCTGTAGATTCTTGTATTCCCTAGATTTACAGCATTTTCACTAGATAAAATACAAAGCAATTCTAGAGTATGCAATATGTGAAAACTAACAAGAAACACTCAGCAAACTGGAGATAAGTTACCAGCATCCAGCTGGGCTCAATTCTGCCAGTATCGCAGCTTTAGGAAAGAACCTCAGTTCACATAATAATTCCATCATTTGGAAAGCTTCCTGACATAAATAAGCTCTTCATCGATGGGGATATATAAGGAGAGATGTACACCCCTCTATGAATTAATGTTTCCTTCCATCATTCTAAATGTTTAATGCAGAACATCTTCAAAGATCATAATTGTAAGGTTATTATACAGTTTAACTCCTACAGAAAGTACATGGAGCTAAGTGCGTATTTGTCACTGCAGCAGGGCCAGAACTGGATTTTCCTGGCTTCTAAAATCAGAAAATTGCCCTTCTCCAAATGGGCTTTTGATAACAGCTTATTTTTTTCAATCCAAAGAATTCAAAACACCATTACTTACAGTTTTATGTTTTAGGCAGAAATGCCAAGTATTCAATTGTGCAAAGCATAGGAAATGCAAATTGCATGTGTCTACAAAGCACAAAGAAGATTATTCCTTTTTTTTTCTGTACTTATAGCACAGAGCTAACTAATATCTGCACGCAGAAATCAAAACCTGGAACTGGTAATGGCTGCATGCATATCCATTTTTACGAACTATAATCACCTTATAAAATACGTGTGGATGGTGAGACGCAGCTGTAGGATTACAGTCCTCTTGCTATATCTGAAGGCAAGTATTATTGAGAATAGGTTCAAATTTGCTCTGATCTCCACCCGGGCCAAGTCCAAGAGAGGCAAGCAGAGGCCAGACATGTGCAGAAGTGAGTCCATCCTGCCCTGGACCACTGACACATCAGCTTCTGCTGCACAGCTCAGCAGAGCACAGTCGGAAGCACGAGACCACGGCAGGACTTGCCTCCTCCCTGAAAGCAGCAGCTGGGAATCAATCTGCATCAGGTCACGTTGAAATGCTCACATTGAAACTCACGTGCAAGAAGTTAATTTAAAATCTAATTTATACTGTTGAACTGTAGCTGACTAGGTTCCTTTTCCATGTATAAAAACCTATATTTCATCTGTCTTAAATTTCTGTCTTTAAATTGGGTCTTCTTTTTCTTCAAGATTCCAGAAGAGTAAATTGATGATTCAGGTTCTTACTGAAGCCTGAATTTATTTTGAAGTAGAGCCCAGGGAAAAAAACTAAAGCAAGCTAATTAAGTATTGCTTTGGGCTCAGTAATATCATGCCTTTGCCACCCATTACATTGTTTTAATTCTGCTTTGAAGTTGTTTTCACATATTTCTGCTTGTTTGACTCATGCTTGTGTCAGCGCCCTGGTAAAATTCAATGTCATCAGTACTGCCTTGTTTTGACTATCCGTACCAAGGTCAGGACACTGCAAGATAACACCTGACAGGTTCAAGTCTACAAGTTCTACCTCCCAATGGAAGAGCAGCTGAAGTGACTTACCAACCTTTGCAAGCCATGCATCTCTCACTGCAGTTGTTACTGCACAGTCCACAGGACCTACCTATTAATGCTGCAGTCCTAGTCCAGCTAAGAGACAGGATTTTGCATCCTAGCTCAGAACGGGGGAAAAAATGTTACTGGAAAAATTCTTCCCTCTGACGCTCAACTTGCATCCCCTCTATTCATTTCTTTTCTTTCCTGGCAAGCAACTGAATATGAGCATTTTGCCCCAGCTCATAGTCCAGCGATCAATGCAAGCCATGCTGAAAGCAAATAGATTTTTTTTAATCTCACTAACCATTCCATTAAGCAGTTTAGCTTATAAGGCACCTTTAAGAGAGCTCATTTAGTTTACTTTATGATTTGTGTGAAGGGCTTACAATTTGATAACATATATATATATTTCCATGTTATAAATATCTATTTTTCAGTCATCTCATACCATACTAAAATGTTCCTATAGACATTGATTTCTATAGCTAGGAAATAGATTTTTAATTTTTGAGTGAGAGCAATGCTTTGGTGCATGTTAGGAAGAAGTTCTAATTTGGACTTCATGACGAAATCATACATGCTATTTTCAACAAAAAAGTTACTTAAAATTCAGAATTTACATTCCTGATAAAAATAAAAACAATGAGAATTTGAAATCTCATTAGTAAATCTAGAAATTCAATGGAACACTTTTCTCTGTATCAATAATGCTCATTGCTACTGACACCCCACAACATGCCTATCTGCAGTTTTTATTGCTGACAATACACAAAACAACTAAAACAACTTCGCAATAAACTTCTGTTCCTCAACAGCTTGTTCAAATAGCAGTTGGAACTAAAGGAGTATTCAAGGTACAAAAGATACATGACACACTTGCTAGAGCCCTTTCCTTACATATTCTAAAATCTTCTAGATATAAAGTTCTACTATGATCCTAATAACTCTTGCAACACTGTCATGTAAATTTTCTGCCAGTACATAATAAATAGATAAACTTGCTCTTACTGTGAGAGTAACAGAAGAAATAATATTTCAATTACTGAAAATAAATATTGTGTGTGTCCGCATGTGATTAGAAGTATAGCTTTGCACCTGCCTGCTTCCCTTCTCCACCAGAAACTGGGACTATTGCCCACGACTTGTGCTGAAAGCTGGGCATGCAGACAGTGGAAGATCCTGGGACAGAGAAGAGCTGCCCAGCACAGTGCTGACTGCAATGGAGGAGGCTCCCCACCAGGAAGAGACCATGACATGCCTATCACCCCCCAGCCCCAGGCTGCAGCTTTACAGCTTTCCCTGTGCCGGGTCCTTGGCCGCATCCCCAGCTGCAGGCACTGACCAGCAGCCACTCACACGGTGCAGCAGAAGGGCAGCACAGACACTGCAGTGGCCCCACACTGGGGCCCTTGGGAGAGAGCGGCTCATTTGCCATCCTAGATACAGAAAACGGGTTTTATATTTCTTTTACCTGCTTGCACAACAGAACACATTGCCAACTTAGAAGAGAGCATAATGGGCAAATTATTTTTGGCAGTAAGATATTTATTCTTCTCCTTTGCAGAGGTAAGGAATTAGTAGACACTTGTGCTTTTTAGTTCTTGAAAAACATTAAGGAAAGAGCCATGCAATTTTCAATGCGATTTCCAGCCTAAACCAGCCACCAGATTTTGTTGCCATGCTAGGGAAACACAGCAACAAAATAATTTACTGCGTAACTCAATCATTGCATGTTTATCAAGGTTATACAACTGGTGAGCAGAAATGATGCACAGTTAGGTGCAAAGCCCTTGGTTCAATCAGCCTTGTTTATGGTGATATATTACAGTACCACATCACTGCTGAAAGAACAGCTTTTTAAAAACATGGAAGACTTGATGATTCTGAACACTTTCAATTAACTTCTGACTATGTCACTTCCTGTGGTAACTAAAACTGAAAGTGATTTCTGAAAAGAGACGATCATGTTTTATTTATGGGATACTGAAAGTGTGGTGCAAAGATTGCCTCATGATAGCCTTGGGTTCACATAAGCTGTTTTACAGGGAACTATTATGAGTTTGAAGTGTTGATTTTGAAGAGTAAGAGAGAGTTTGAGGTAAAGCAAACTTATCTCCCAAACTGGTAAAGCTGGACTGGTTAAAACAGATTTTCAGGTTCTCCCTGTAATTTCAACAGCTCCAAATATGCCTGTGAGTATTGGGCTGGATTAAAAAACCTTTGAAGCACACAGTGGTTACAGAATGGGACGAGGGAATCAATGTGATTCCCAGTCTATTGTATTGCAAGCTCTTTCCCCGATCAACTGCGTAGCAAAGGTAAAATCAGGTGCATTAATTACAGTGGGAGACAATCCAAGAAATTTTGCTGATAAGCTTATCATTGTAGCTAAATTGGCACCAATAAACACAAACTAAAAATGTGTCTATTGACAAAACAAAATTCTCAGTTTAAATTTAACACGTTAAATACTTGGCACGTCTGACATAAATCTAAAAAGTGAGACATTTCCCACTGCATTTTCCCCCCTACACTTTATGAAATATAGCCATTAAGAATGCTCAGTACTCAAATCTACCTTTTGACTTGTCTGTTCTAAGCTTTCTGCACCCAGAACAAGAAGGTGGTCCCCAGACCATGTGATGTTCTGTTGAGGAGCAGAGGTGACAGCTGCAGACACAGAGGTATGAAACCACAGAGAGACAGAACAACTGGTAGCTAACAGAGGCACTGCTGTAGCAGTCAAACTTCTCACAAGCTTTTTTCTGGATTTCAGTCCATCCCAGTGAAAGCGAAATTCTCAGAGGTGAGATAAACAGAAATAAATTTGGAAGCTGATTGCAGAGAACCCTTAGCAAATAGGGCCAGAAAAGCAGGAAGCTATCTTGGAAGCTGGTTTCAATAGCTGATGGGTGGTAGGTGCAAGACAGCATTTTGAAATTTATTACAAAAGACATACAAAGGGATGGAGAGCTTTGAAAGAGAAGGACATGAATTTGGAGAGAGAAAAATCCGTAGCTTTACCTGTATCACAGAAATATTGTAACAAAATTTGCAGCATTCAAAACAAAAACATTAAAAGTAGAGAGATTACAGAGCCTGGTTGCAATGTAATTAAGGGAGACATTAAGAAACCAAATCAAAATAAAATCTAGGTGGGGAAAACTTATTCAGTCACACTGTGCTCGTAGGACTGCCGAACCAAACCTTAGGATCTACCCTGGGACACAAATCTGGGAATAGAGAGAGAACACCCACAAGTCACTACACTGGAAACAGTAGCTGCTGTACAGCTGTTTGCCCTGAAATAAGATATAGAGGGAGAATATGACCAAGGAGTGAATTAATAACATGACAACAAGGGCCTCCTTCAATGTACTAGCAGAAAAGCTACCGAATAGAAAGTCAGACAACAGCTCCACTAAGAAAAGCAAGTTTCAAAATATTGTTCTTCACGGAAAGTGTTATCTTCTGGTTCACACAGAAGGAATAAAGCACACACACAATTACTTACTCTTCTTATGAAGAAGAAGATGAACACTATAAGTAATACATGCCATAAGGACAATAGCAGGAGAGCAATTAAGTCATTAATGGTCGCAACTTTTACAGTATTTGTAAGTACTTTGCCCTGCATCTCAGCATCACTCGAAAAAAACCCCAACAAAACTACCAACCAAGTGCACTAGGTTATTTCTTGGCACTCATTAAGGCAGAGTTAGCTGCCTTTGATAAGGTATTTTAAAATCTTTTTTGCTTTATCTCCACATTTGCTGAATAATGAGACTCTAATGGCTGTCAGACAAAATACCTACTTTTCCCACCAGTTGTGCAGTCTGCTGAGAAATGAGGCTGAAAAACCCGTAGGGCACTGTTCTAGAAAAATTCCACTGCAAACCTACATGCAAATCAGACAGCACAGTGTCTCTATTAACCCCTGGTTACCTGTATTTTTTGTAAAATGTTTTTTCTTGTACTTCAGAATCTGCATGAAAACAGCTAAGTTTTACACAATGAAATAAATCTGTTTGACACATTCTAAAGAGAATCAATTTTGTCTCTATACAAAGATGAGAAACAAATGGAAGCTATAAATATAAAGCTTTTCATCTCAAAGACAAATGTGTCCCAAAATAAGCTACAACATATTTTCTCAAGATATTGAAGCTATATCAGGAAGTGTCTGGATGGCTGTGCAATATTAGGTGAACTCAGTAGCTAGACTGATTATTGATTAACTGCATCACTACTCTCCAAGAGGCTGAGCCAAAGTTAGCTTTTTTCACTTCAGAAGTATTGCTGGTATGGCTATGGGACAGCAGTGATGTTAACAGTTTCTTAGGTATTTTTTTTTTTATTGGGCATACCAAAGACTCTTACAAAGAAAGTTACAGGGTTTTTCAAAGTAAAAAAATATTTGCAACTGATCAGAGTACAGATGTTACGTTAAAAATATTTGGAATTTTGAATGGGTTTAATTTTTATAAGAAGTGGAGCGATGAGAATCAGAAAACATTCAGAATTGCACATAGCTCTGCAAAATCTATTCTGCACCTATTTGTACACCTTGCTGAACTGAGAACACCTGCTGCTCCAATTACCGAGGTATCTGAGATGATCCTGTTGTATTGCCTATGATTTTTAATCAATTCCTTGCACAGTTGGAGGTTCTTAGGGGATTGGTTTAGGTTGGCTGGCTGGTTGAGGAAGAAAAATCTGTATGCACTTACCAGGAGGTGGGAA
>VWZG01007029.1:146329-223845 GCA_013396735.1 Grallaria varia
AAAAAAAAAAAAAAAGAATATTTTGGCACATACATAAAAAACATATAGAAAAATAACTGCAAAATTTGTTATGTATTGACAAAAGGCATTCACATTTCAAAAAGTCTCTTATTTAATATTTCAATACAATGCAATTTCTCTGTGCAAAAGCAAGAGGAATAAGAAGGAATAAACCCTTAGCCAAAATGCAGGAGTGTATGTAGTATGCCTGGAGAAAATGAACTAACTTCTGACAATCACTTAAGGTAATCTGTGTTGTGTATCCATGTCACCTGCTTGTCTTCAATGATTTTTTACAGAATGTAGGTTATATCAGACATTTCTTTTCCTCATTTGAAAAAAGATCTATTATAATTCCCAGCTACTCTGCCCACCTCCCCACCCCCAAATTTTTAGACTTAATAGGATGAACAGGTAAGTGGTGAATGTAGCATTTTACCTCTGGAGAAAATCAGCTTCTCTCCAAACACCGATACAGAGCAACTTCCTGGTGCACAGTGGCAATACCCACTTTCTCAGTGACACGTTTACAGGTTGGGAAGACTCTCACTAGAAGCCGGTTCATAAAACTCATCAAGATCAGGAGCGTTACAGGGCTGGCAATTGAAAACCAGGTGGATCTAAAACACAGCTAGCAAGTGTGAATGTTAATATAAAGAGTATCCATAGCGGGAGACCATACTAAAGCTTAGTCTTCCTGAGTCCTGTTGCTGTACAGCGAGGCAAATTTACTTTCACCTTTTCTGAGTTATACCAGTCTGTTTTGGCTGAAATGGAAAAACTTGCAAGTTGGAAAATTATGATACAGTGTGGACAAAGTTTGAAATATAGTACAAGATCTGCTATTGCAAAATGTGACTCTCCTCTGGGTGAAAGTAAATGTTTTTTCTGGTTATAAACCTATCTTTTTCTGACATCAGACATCTATTATTTTGAAAATATTTTATACTGCCATTCCACGTTCTGCTACATTTTTTTTTTAGAGGTCCTGGAATGAAAACTTTCTATAGTACTGCATTGCCTTTTAAACTTTTTGATAATGCAGGAATGCTTAGAAAAATAGCTTTCAAAGATTACAACAAACATATTGTATTCTTCCCAGACATCCTTCACTTCTACTTAGTCTCAGTTCATCTTCTCAACTATAAAAATAACACTGGCTCATCCATTTATGAATCTGAAACACATTACTAGAAACACATTTCTCTTGCTGTTTGTGAAAAACAAAAATCTTAAAACTTTACCCACAGATGCTGAAGTGCCCTGGAACTCAATATGAAATTTATGGGTCCCTAAATAAAAGAGATGAGGAGAACTGGCATATTGTAGGTAAATACATTCTCACAGGCCTGTATCTGAATTGCTTACTCGATGCTTGCCCAGGCAGCACTGCCATTGAAGTCAGCTGAGAAATGACATCTCTAATTGTGCATTCTCACCCACTTCTGCAGCAGGTTGGCCCGAGGACTCTGAATATTCAGTCATACCCTCAAGATTTGACAAATAAATGGCATATCAAATATAACTTGTCTAACAAACACCAAAATATTTTCACTCTCCTTGAAAACAAGTAATAAGGAAATAATGAGGAGCTTAATAGTTGTATACATAATTTTTATTCTATAGGAAATGTCATATATTTCTCCCTTCACTGCTGGAAGGGAGGGGGTAGAGAATCAGGAGTAAAGTCCAGCCCAGGAAGGGGTGGAGGGGAAGGTGCTTTTTTTTTTTAAGATTTGGTTTTACTTCTCATTATCCTACTCTGAATTGATTGGTCTTGAATTCAACTAACTTCCCCAAGTTTATTTTGTCTGTGACAATAATGGGTGAGTGGTCTCTCCCTGTCCTTATCTCAACTTATGAGTCTCTTGTTGTATTTTCTCTCCTGAGGGGAATGAAGGAACAGCTTTGGTGGGTACCTGGGTTCCAGCCAAGGTCAATCCACCACAACATTCTCCTTAAAAAATGTTTAAAAATAAAATATACATCCTTTTTGGGGGCAAAAGCAAAGCATCCTGAAGCAACAGCATTGGGCCTGACCTATTCTTTAACATGTGGACACTAAATTCACTCCAAGGCTCTGAGAAAAGGAAGGAAAAAAAATAATTTTTGCTGACTCAACACAGCCTTTAACTTTGACACAACTAGACACAGACAAAACTTTATTCAACTACCAATTGTATGACTAATCACCAGAATTCTGTTATTTATTCTCTGATAACAGTGAAAAATACATGTCTGACCTCAGAAGAAACGCCTTATTTAGCAGAATGTTGCTTTAATGGGTTTTGTGAAAGTATTAAGTACAGCTACAGTTATTTCTCCCAGGCTTGTTAAAAAAACCCAATAGAACCAGCAGGTGTCTTTTTAGCAAGTTTTCCATTCTAGTCCATTTAAAGGGCTAATTTCAGTCCTACAAAAATAAAGAGCGTTTCCATTGATTTGAGTTTCTTAGTCTTTTAAAAACAAAACTAGGGTTTGGTTCAAAAAGTAATTTTTTCTTACGAAAATAATTCCCTCATTCATCCTCAAAATAATAACTATCTAAAGGTGATAAAAAGGCATATTTTATTTCTCTCTTCTGCAGTTTTTACAGAATCTCATTACATGACCCTCACTTTTTAGGGTACTTGTGGGCAATCTTCCTTTCTAATAGAAAACTGCAAAGCAGATAAGTGATATTGGTATCTCACAGTCCCAACTCTTTTTGTGAGACGCTTCTTTTTTGTCCCACTTTCTCCCTTTCTTCATTTCCTTACCTAAAGACTGAAGAACCCTTACATTGGAAAGACAATGATGAACAAAGAATTATGTGATACGTAATAGTTCTAATAGTGCCCCCTCTCTGGTACTATGCCCTCTATGGAAACATGCATACATACATTTGCTAGTAATTTTTGTTGTTTCATATTCATCTTACTATCATTCCATTATCACCATCATCCTATTAAAAAAAATCCCCTTTGGATATTCAATAGGCACATCATTAACAGAACAAATAAGAAAAATAGATGCCCGATTTCACACTATAAAAGAAGTACTGAAAGATTCAATGTACATAAATGGATTCTTTAAACGACCACATACATCTAGCTAAAAAAAAAATCTCAGTAGCTGAGAGCATCCCTGCCCCTGCTCCTGCTGTCCAGCAACATTGGGCAAGCAAAATTGACTCTACTAAATACCTATCTTTACCTCTCCCTAAAGGAAGAAAAACTTTATATAATTTTAAGGATACTAATATAAAAATGCTATGAGACTCAAGTTCTAAAAACTTGAATAAGTGAGAGTAATAGAGGTATACAGTTTTAATGATACAGGACACATGAACACACAGGCATCCAAAAGATGTTAAAAAGAGTCTTATTTCATCATACAATATATTTTGATCCAAAGCTTGTGTTTATTCTACTGCAGGAAAAAAAAAAAAAGCTCATCATTCCTTCAAAACAAAACCCTGCTGCCTATATTTCTGATAGATATAATAACTGAAGAGAGAAAAGATTGACCTTTTCCAATTTGAACAGGAATTGCAACACCTCATCAATGTAACTGTGTCAGCTGCAGAGCTTATTCTTCAGTTAATGGCACCTATGATCAGTTTTCCGTAGACATGCAGAATTTGAAACATGCTAGCTAGCATTATTATAGACAGACCAAGGACTTCCCAGAATTTAAAACTTCCAGAGTTTATCAACACCAAAATGTGGAGTATGACTGCTCTTCCATCCAGGCTGTAAGACACACATGGAAAGATGAGGCTTGAATATCCACTTATGAAAAGTATCAACAGTAACACTGACAGGGAAGAAAGTGTTTAAAGATCCAACCTATTATAATGATTTCCTGTTAATAGACTTTGACTTCCTAATTTTTCTTTCCCCTAACCTTTCATCTTAAGAGTATAAACCAAACAGCAACTTCCTGAAACAGCTGCTGAAATTACCTACCAGAAACCACCCAGAAGCTATTTGCTACTAAATCAAATACAGGCATTGTATGTGCCATGGATGTAAATACACATATGGTACTTGCAACCGTGTATCTGTGATTAATTTATGGGCATTTATTAGTCTTATTTTATATTATCAACTACAAAAGCACTATGGTGAAGCAGCAAATCCTATACCATGCCTTTACTTCTATTTTGGGGGCACAGTTTCAACAGCCAGCAATACAAAGTGATCTTCATATGGCTGTCAAACATTACCATCTTCAGAGCATGTAATGAAAAATGCCCTTGAAGTGACTCTCCTTAGTGGCTGAATCAGATTGAATTTACTACTTAGTTGACCATAAATTAATACCTTTATCTAACAGAAGTACACCCATGCTTAGCAGGCACTCTCCGAATACACACAAACGCAGATGCACAGTTATTTTATAGAGTGGACCTTCAGCAGAATTCCTTATGTAAGCAGAAATGTGAAGCAGTAACTTTTGATGAAGGCCAGATATAAGCACAAGCATCTCTGAAGGGCATACGACAGCCCCGCCAAACAGGGCACACTGGCACTGGGGACAGCGACCCAAACACTTGTTATATTCCTCTCCTAAAGCCTCTCCCTACCCCTGCCCCACCCTCAGAATTCTACTTTGTCACAAAATATTTTGAGGTCTAAAAGACTTTGGTACATTACACACCATTAAAAGATTGAAGAATAAATGTTAAGGCGAAAGGAGATTTTGTTAAAAGATCTGGTATCATTTTTAGGATTGCTCCAAGTAGAGAGATGCATATGGAAGAGTTTAGAATTTAAAAACTGGCAGAAAGCTTTTTAAAATAAGCAATGAAAGCCAGACGACTAAGGGAGTGTCCTAATGGTGGGCCTGTGAAATACAAACTGAGCCCTTCCCTGGGACATTACACCTCATTAGTATTTGACGAATACACAGCACTGGCAATTAGGATGCCAGAGAAATCCAACCCATCACAAACTTCCTGAGTATATGTGATTCAACATGTTTCATGCTATTTTAGGAATAAAAGGAAAAAAAACATTCAGTTTTGCTGTCAAAGCATTCACAGAAAGCTCTCGATGAACTAAAACCCACAGACAAGACCTCAAGGTCAATTTTGCTAAGTCTGTTAAAGCTTGGTGTTGCCAGTCCTGTCTAATGGACTAACTAATTACCACATGTCTACAAGACATCACATGGCGTTTATTAGGTCCATCAACATCCCTAAGTTATTTTCAAAACACAGCTCACTCAGTGTCAGACCCTGTACCACACTCCAGCACGACAATGTTTCCCAGAACAACCTCCAGTTAGCTCGAGTTATGCGGCTGTAATGACTGCAATAACTCTTACAGAACCCTTAGGATCATGGAGCCAAACTTTCCAGTCCCATCCCTTTCCTGCCATCCTGGCCATAAACAGAAGATGAGCACAGGACTGCTCATATGCTGGAATATCACCGCCATGACCCTGCGCACTGCTCGTTAAGCTGCCTTGGGACACCGTTACAGGGCAAAGCACGGGGGGTCAGGATTTGAAACAGGTACGAGTATCTGGCCTAGTTAGGGGTGTAATGTTGCCCGCTCCTGTACCAGCTGAGCAAAAAGGGGGTTTCCCCGAGCATCCAAAGGGTCTGTCTGTACCTACTCAGTCCCAAGTAGCAGAGCCTTCTGCTCTTACATGATCGAGCACTGAACTTGAAATGCCCACAGTCATCATTTCACACACAGGCACAAGGCAGATAGAACATACAGTGAACAGATCAAAGACAGAAAAAATCCCAAACCCCACAACCTTTTATGATCTGAAATACAGTTCTGACTCTTGAATAGTTTAAAACAGTTAGTTACTTCCTGATTTTCATATCAAAGCAAAATGCAAAGAAGGTGATACCACATCATAGGTTTGCTTCGTTTTGAACTATTTATTTTGATTTGAAAGTATGATCAAAGAATTTCTCTTCGCTTGATAAGTAAACAGTGATATTTCAATCAAGTTATTATCATATGCATTCCTAAAGGATTCATTGCTGTAAGCATCTGGGCTATGCTAACCTGGGAGCAAAGACATCACCTTCCATTGCATTCCTAGAGCTATACTGAAACCACACAGTAAATATTCTAAACTATGCAGTGTAGTAGTTATTACCCCTGCCCTTTTCTAAAGCAATTCCATATATACACACATAGAGTTTTGTCCAGCCATCCCAAAAACCCTGGGCTTCCACAAGGAGGGAATGGAATCTTAGCCAATGTACTGAGTTTGCAAGGCTAGGCTTTGGTAGTGGGAGGGCTACAGGGGTGGCTTCTGTGAGAAGCTGCTAGAAACTTCTCCTATCTTTGACAGAGCTTAAATATAACCTTTGGTTATATTTTCTCTCCCCTGCCCAGCTGAGGGGTGTGATAGAGTGGCTTTGGTGAGCACTTGGCATCCAGCCTACCAGGATCCAGGTCCCACCATCACCCAGGATCAACCCACCACAAACCCAGAGGAATGAGCAGCTCCCAGTGCTCTTAGCACAGCTGTTCTGTAATCACATCTCAAAGCAGCTACAAAAAAAGCTTGCAGTGTCACAGCAGTGATCTTCTAGCACATCAAACTGTTCTGTAGCCATTACCAGGCTTTTCGTGTGTGGTTTGAGAAACTGTGTGGGAGATATTATTAAAGGGTCACCCCTATGGCCACCTCCAGTCTGCAAATACCCATCAGGACAAGCAGAGATGACCCAAAAAGAGGTAGAGTAACAACAACCTTGTCACACAATCTGTGGCATTTTCTTCCTGTCTGCAGAGTGAACAGGATATGATGGTAGTATCTACAATCACCAAGTATTTTCTAAACAGCAAGGAGTTGTGTGCTTAGAAAACAAGATCACACAGTAGCCAAACCATGATAGAATGCAAAACTTATGCAATTCAACCCATCAATATCCACTTACCTGAGGCTGCAGCCACCTGTACCAGTCCTGCATTATGGCTTTACCATCACATGTTTCCTGATGATAGATTTACAAATGTCATTTCTGAGTCATACTGTATTATTAATGTTAGCAGGGAAGATCACTCTCTCACAATGTGGGCATTGTCATGCCCAGACTGAGTTCTGCAATCACCCTTTTCCATTTGGCTGTGGTCACTTTTGTCTGCAGGAAACCACATTCTTCTGGAAACACCCCAAAAGACCTTAAAGATGGATATAACTTTCACATCTCTACCAGCAGCCTTATTTCTCAAGCTGAAAAGAACAGCTGTAGAGAGACCACTACATCAAAAATTTTGAAAAATAAGGACTGGATGAATTTGTGTTTTGCCTTTGATAGATTCCTCACACAAGCTGAACTAACAGTGAAATTATTTTTCCTGTTAGTACTATAGTTGTGACTTCTGACAAAAAACTGTTTTGGATCTCATGCTCTGCCCCACAGAATACATGGCTCTGTAGCAAACTTAACTTGACATTTTAGTTCAATATGTAACAACTATTCTGTCTGGAGAGCTCCAAATGATTCATCATTATCTCACTTAAAAAGGCAGCACATCAAAAAGGGTGCTGGTTGTGTCTGTTGTCCCTTTATGAGCAGACGTACATAAGAAAACAGTAATCGCAGTTTATCAATTTACTACAATACTCCCTACCCATTCTGCTCTAGTACCCATAGAAGCACAGCAGAAAACAACACAAGAACTTAAATCTGTCTTCTCTGTTTAGCTTCTCTTTCTACCATGCACAAGAAAAGGAGACCAGAAATTTTCTGCTTGATGAACATGTCTTAGGAACTCTACAAAGTACAGTGACTAAACAAAAGCTCCACAAGTGGTGGAATTTTATTCCCTTCCTTGATTTCATGTAGCTTATGAACTTCTAATGCAATTTTTTCAGATTTACACCATGTATACATACTTTCAAATCCTCCATCCTGAAGGCAGAGTCCCTGGCCAGTCAGCAGGCCAAGAAAAACAGAGCTCAGGATGGACCATAAGTAAAGGCTTCTCTTCTACTTACATTCCAAACTTATGGAACCTTCATTAAAATATCTTAATCTCTCAAATTTATTTTTTTTCTTTTTTTTTTGTCACTAGGCAATATAGTCAAAGTAGCGAAGACAGAAGCATAGAGTAACAAAGATAAGGAGAGGTGATGTGGCCTTAAGTCTCATTTCCTCTGGAAATCAGAATAAAAAAACCAAGACTACACATACACACAAGAAATGAAACTCTTAGTATTAGAGACCGTTTAAGGAAAATTAAAATATTCCTAAATAGTTAATATATAGTAATAATCCACTTCTCAGAGAACGAAAATATTCAGAAAAAAATTATATCAGTTAATTTGTTCCAAGGCCAAAAAAAATAAAAATCCCACTAATTCCCAGTAGCAACACAGTGATTGGTCGAGTTGCAGTAAGGATTGTGTGAAGGAGCTAAACATACGTTAAAGAACAGATGAACAATTGCTCCTGCAAGGGAAAGTGTAGTTGAACAAAATTATGGTTTGTTTGAAGTTCCCAGCCATTGGTAAAACCCCCAATCTTCAAGCTCTTCCCCACCTCTGTGACCAGATTTCCCTACATATACAGAGTTTGCTGCTCCAGGTTCAGTTTTTTGTCCTCCCAAATATCCCCTCTGTAATCTCCTGTACAGCAGTAGCAGGCTCTGAGGAGCCTCCTCTCCACAGAGACTCCCACTGTTCTCCTAATGGGAAGAAAGTGTTTAACTAAATTGCCACTGGGATTCATTTTTAATGTAGAAACACTTGCAGTGGTGTCATCCAACAGACACAGATGGCAATCTGTCTAATTCGTACAGAGCAATTAATAGCATAAAACAATACACTGTCAAAATAGAGCAATTTAAAAAAATAAAAATGAAGAGCAGGTTTCCCTTCTGATTGATTATATTATTTTATAAAAACTGAATGTAGATTTTAGATACATTGCATGGAAAAGAAAAAAATTAATTCAGTTCAGAACTCAGTCTGTCAAGGAAACAGAAGACAGCTCCAGACTTATGGAAGAGATAACGGAGTGTGTAAAAGATGATGAAATTTTTGTTTTTTAGACCTCAGCCTTTGGCACAGGAGAGGGAGAGCATTATACAACCACATTTTCACAGATACACTCTTAACGTACAAAATCTTTTAAAGTTTTAATTGATAGCTTACTTAAGCAGTTGTCTGAGTTCTCACTATGTACACCTGGAGCAGTAAGTTATTTTAACCAAAGGTATTTTTGATATTTCAGAGAGTAAAATTTCTATCAAATATTTTAAATCTTTTTCTGTTCAACAGTCCACCTGAAATTTAGATCAATGGTAGCTTGCTATGGTTTCATAGCAGCATGACTTGTTTACCTGAAGATGCTACTTGGGTTTATGTTATCTCTCTCAAACCTAAAATGTGATTTGGTAGGTAAATCAGTGCAAAATTTGGGACCCGTTGTCATTGCTAAGGACCCAAAGAACATTTTGATGCTGCTGTGAACAGAGGAGGATGACAAATAATCACTAATACTTTTTTTGAGTTGGTTTGGTTTATTTTAGTGTGTATGTCAAGAAAGTGTGTCATTCACCTCACGGCGCCTGAGTCAAGATCAGCTCTGATGAGGAGGGTAATAAACAGCTACCAAGGCAGAAGCAAATTTATCAGCATCAGTCTATTGGACTGACAGCGGGTAAGCCACAGTAGGTGCCCTCTCCTGGATAACACAGAACTGTCAGCAAGTTCGTGAAATTCTCCTGTTTCATTCAGTAATACAACACTGACAGAACAGAAAGACTCAAGCAATTCTGCTGCTATTAGCGTTCCTGATCTTCCTCAGATTAGTAATTGGGGAGGGGAAGGTGGAGGCATGGGAAGAAAAAGCAAAAAGAAGTGATATTGAAGCACTAATGAGCTGTAAAAGTCAGGAAACACCCAGGCCACAAGGTCTCACATTTCTGGGGGTGTGTGTCCATATTTGAGCAATATTATCATCTTCAGAAAGGAAGAATTTCTTAAAAGGTGTCTTGTGCATCAGCTAAATATATATAACTCAGACTTAACGCTCCACCCTACACATCCATTATTATTGTCATATGAACAACATCCATACTTTAAAAGAGTAAATTTGACAGGTTTTTAAAAAATAGACTTTAGCATTCAGGAGCACCAGATGTTTCACAGATGTGAAAAAGCACTTCAATAATACCAAAACAAATAAATTCTGTACAAGAAAGCATAGTATATACTTCAGAAAAGACCAGCCATGGATCACCACCATGCAACCAAATTCCCTCATACAAACACAAAAAAAGGAGAAAGTAGAGAATGTATAGAACAAAAAGTTTTCATTGACCTGATTTGTCAGAGATGTTGGCTGTGACTGGCGTGGTGGAGCAGCTTGTGCTAGCCTTTGCACCGTCCTTGGAAGAACCAACTTTGGGTTTATTTTTCGTTGCCTCTAGTGCTTTGACCTTCTTGGCATGTTTACTTCCTTTGTAGTGGGCCTCGGCCTGGCTCTACAAAGGAGAACAAATCAGGCTGACTTTTTTCAGTACTTGTATATAATACAATGGATGACAAGGCAGAAAAGTGACACTTTCAATAGTAGGCACCATTATAATTCACCTAAAAAATTTAATATCTTTATACCTAATACTTTTTCTGGATGTAAGGTCCTATATATTCAAATGACAGCATTTTAATGAATGTTGCATGTTTTCAGCAATTTGGAAAAAGAGGCTTTCAGATTACATAAAGCTCTGTCACCCCTAATGTAATTTTTTGCTTCCATGGTGTTTAAAGATTTAAAACACTATATAAATCTAAACAGATCCAATTGAGAAAGATGTGACTCAATTTTCATGTACTGCTCCTTAGACTTTATTGCTTGTAGCTAGAAAGATGTACCGTGCTGTGACATGATTAAATAATCCATTTTTCCTTCTGTTTGATCCAGTACAAATGTCATAAAGTATTTTCATCTTTACACTAACAGCAATTGAAACAACTGAAAATTCAAAATTTATGACTTCACTATTAGATCCAGAAAGAAGGTTAAATTGAAAAAATATCATAGGTGTAAAGTTCAGTATAATCAAGTACAACACGGAAAACTAAATACTTATTGGTCTTGATTGCTTTATAAATTGCCTTGAATACTTTTTTTTAAAGACCAAGAAAATTGGAACCTTGAGGACAGGAAGGAGAGGAGCTTCTTTTAATTATTATTTGTTTTGGTTGAAGTGCTTTATATATAATGCACTCTTCTTAATGTGGCCAAGTAGAACAGTAGACATATGTACCGAGGTGTAATGTTTACTTCATTGTTTTCTTAAAACTATCTTCAGAAGCTTGGTCGATGTTTTTGAAGATGCACAGCTAAACCTAGACACATAAATAAATGCCCATTTTTTTCAGTGATTCTGGGTCCCCTTTATTGTTCCTGACTCTGTATAATCAGTTGCCTTGACAAACCAGGCCACTTTTCTGAGGAGCAAAACTAAGGAATCGCATGCTTAATGCAAACTCTAAAGCTTGGAAATTTCAGGTAATGAATTTAATGTTTTTCTTGATTTCTTAATAGATTAATTTACCAAACAGTGGCTAAGAAACAAACCTATCCAAATCAGTCTATTTTCATAACATTGTACTATTGGCAATAGTTTTGCATTATTAATATTTCCAAACACAGTTTAATAAAAACTATTTCAGACATACCACTAGGTGCCTCTATTGAAGGTTACATATTAACTAAAAAAGTTAATATTGTCATTTACTTCAAATTAAAACACTCAGAGAAAGCATGCTTCATGTAACCACATCTTGGCACCTGACATATAAAAACATCAGTGCAAGTAAACTTTTACCATGTTCATGCAAAAACACATTCATTCTCTCTCTTCAGCTGATTTGGACCATTTTCTTTAGTTCACTGTGTTAAATGAAGCGAGCCATGAAACAAGTTGCATGCTTTTTATAAAGAGCAACTATAACATCTAAGATGCTTGAATTCCATAAAGAGTGCTGTCATAATGAGGAAAATTGCTTTAAGATCAGCAGAAATAGGCATTACAATACAGTCACCTTGGGACAGCATGTAATAACAGCTTTATCATATGGTAGAGTGCGAGTGAAGAGGAGAAACAGCCGGACCGGACAAGAGAATAGAGAGCGTGTTGGAGTCCTCACACAAGTTATAGGCCCCGTTAAAACTGATGGAGAACAGTTGTTGAAACAGAGGAGTGAAGTTCTTATACACCAAAGCTTCTTATTGTGATTAGACACCCCATGAAACACAGTGCTTTCCACCTCAAAAGGATAGTGTATGCAACATTGTGGCTGCATCTTTCCTCTTATTTCAATTAGCAAGCATTCAGTAAGAAAGACTTCTAGATTAGTTTTACCCTGAATTCCTTTGAAATTGAGATTTTTAAAAACACTTTATTATAAAAACAGTAAAGAGTTTGCTCATTGATTGCTATTAAACTATTTCTTGATTTTAAAACCTTTGAAATATTAACACGCATACAACACACAATTGAAGGATTATAAAGAAACAACTAACCAGCTATACCACTAGTACTACGTGCACTACTTAAAGGGACACTTGTCAACTTCTGAGTTGGACCTCTTCACTTCCGTGGGCAGAGGAGCACAGTCCTGTTTGTGCCCTGCTATGTCAATGGGCCTTGTGCAGGCACAGCAGTCTCGCCCTGTCTCTCTCCATCTTTGCTCAGTTTTGTCCATTTCACTTAAGCTTTGCTGTTGCTACATGATGCACTGGAAGGAGTGTTTTCCATCACCAAAATTAAATAAACTGTTCACTCATTACAGTGTACAAAAAGTGAAGCTAAAAATTGAGGTGTATATATACCCTTTCCACTCCAATACTTTCAAATTTAAATAATACCAAGTATAAGATTTTGCTCTCAAGCATCCTCAAGTTGATGATGTCCCTTTAAATATTTGAACTCTATGCACTGTGCATATGTGTGCTGCCAGTAGGATCATATGCTGCCTGAGGCCAAAGCTATAACATAAGAGACATAAATGCACTCAAGAGAAAGACTTAGTAAGTCAATTCCTTGATAATAAGCCTTTCTGCTGATATTTGCAATAATAATGCCTGCAATATCAGTAATAACCTACTACAGTCTTTGATTCCCTTCATTCAATCCTCTTATAGTGTACATGAGACCTGTTGAGAACAAACAAGCCCAGGCAGAATTAAAATTAAGATTTCCATAAACACAAGCAAAGCTTCATGGAAACATGGTGAATGGACTCACTTTTGAAATAAGTTTAGTAATTATTATAAGCTGTCAAATTCGTAGTTATACATTATAAGGCCAAAAAGTATTGCCATGACCATCTAAGTAGGGTTTTCCACTACTGTCCAGACTAGTCCATATTTCTTGAAGGGCAAAAAAACCTATTGTCCAGTTTTGATTTGAAAGTAGCTTGGGATGCAAAATCTACCTTTGGAAAATGTTTTCACTGCTTCACTTTGCCAGTTAAGTACATATTATTTATTTCTACAATGAATTTGTCTAGTTTCAGTTCCAGGGGCTAGACTTTGTTAAACCTTTGATTTTTAGGCTCTTTCAACTAATCTCGGTTCTGTGAGTAGAAATGCAGATACTCTTTTCATGCATGAGGCAGGAGGACCATTCCTCGAGGTACTGAAGCAATGTTTCCTGGCCACATAGGAACTATTTTCTAGTTCTTTCAGATACACCTGAAGTTCAGAATTTGCTTTTTATCCACTGTGGGATAAACCATTTGATTCAGCTGCCTTTTGGTAACTGAAATGCAGTATCACTGCATTACAAAAGCCTTTGGAGTTTTCTGGAGCCACAGGAAGCAAAAGAAAAAAGGGCAGCTGAGAGAATCTGAAATTGGAATGCAAGTTCTCATTATTACTGGTATCATTTATTCTGATTATTAATTTCCTGATCATTACTAACCTTAATTTTATAAAATATTTTCACAAGTACCACATTAAAGGCAAACATATTTGACCCCGAGATGAACTCAGTGGCCTGAGATCAGCTCCGCTGGTTAGAGCCTGGTGCTAATAACAGCAAGGGGGTGGGTCCAATTCCTCTGTGAGCCATTCGGGGAGGACTTGGACTTTAATGATCCTTGTGGGTCCCTTCCAACTCAGAATATTCTGTGATACTTGTTCTAAGTCTCACTTCAAACTTGTGACACAAATGCAGCAATAGAGCCCAGTTTAAGAGCTCTGTAGAATACAAAGCTCTTTGAAATAAGCCATGGCATATAAAACTTTCATTTTTAGTGAAGGCAGGAAGTTGAAGATTTATTTCCATTTGCTCTGATAATCTAGAGGAAGTTCTGTACACATAGGGTTCAAAGGTCATGTGCATAAAAGATAATTTATCAGTTTTAATATAAAACCCCACCAAAATATGAAATTAAATTAGGAGTAAATATCTTAAGGATACAATATTTCAAATGGATACTGAATATACTTTTTGATTATTAAGTACAACTAATCAATGCAAATACTGTACCAGCAAAACAAAATTTGAGAAAATAAAAAAGCTAGGAAAAGCCAAAACAAAGATCTGTAACCTCAAAAAATCTCTCTGTACTCATCTACTATAATGATTTTAATTGTGCAATACTTTGTTCCAGTGCATACAGCTGCACTTACTGTAGGGATTAATACATTCTACAGTAAAATAATTCAACTGTGTCACAATTCAATAGTATTCAAATATTTTTTATTTAAAAATAGTAAGTTAAATTTATTGCTTATATAGTCAATATTAAATGTCACCATTGAACTATTACTATTCTAATTTTTTAACTAAATACATCTTTGGTTAAGGAGGACACTTTTTAAAAAAGTGTAAAAAGAAAATAATTCTAAGGAAGAACTCCCTAACCGAAAGGGAAATCTAATTTCCACGTGGTCACGTGGTTCTAAAGCTCTAAATAGTCTATTAACTTGATATACATACATTGCAACATTTGAAAACAGAAGTCCCTTACTTATGAGACAGCACAGAAAGTCATCAAGTGCTGACCACCAAGAGTTAATGAACAGGAAAAGCTTTAAGCTGCCACAAATGTATCAGAATGCAAAAAATACCTCTATACTGACAGGTCAAATTCCACCAAAGTGTTTATGCATTTGTGTCTGGCGTTACTTTTTGATCAACAGGAATCATATTTTATTACACCAAAAATATGTTTACATCTCTGTAAGATCATGGCTTAGTCAAGAGCTGTATTTTAAATTAGGTTGAAACTAATAATATAATTGACAGAAAAATAATTATGCAATTTTGTCCCATAATTTTTCAAATTTCTGTACCATAACATGGTGGCAGGACTCCAGTTCTCTCTTTAAGCAAGATTTTTAGTTCCATTCCCGGTCTTTTAGTATTAATTAAAAACGCCCAAGCAACCAAAGTTTGTGGGGTTTTTTTCTTTTTAAGAAAGCCTCTGTATTATAAGGATTAATGACTTGGTTGTAAAAAAGGACAACTTTTCCCACTCTTAAAAATGGCCCAAATGTTGTATTTTATTTAAAATCTAAATTTAATTTCTACTTTCAACTACAAATTATTAACTTTGAAATCTAAGCATCAGGATGTTAAACTGTGAGACTACATATACTACGTATACAATAGCCCTATATTGTATATTGCATCTAATAAAACATCAACAATTCAAATCATCTTCTACATGTAAACATGCTTTTGAAAACAAATGTGCATTATTGTTAGCATATCATACTGCTTAAAACAACCTCAGTAGCTTTACTTTGCCTGAAGTTAAATATGTGTATAGATATGCAAATTTAGAAAGACACAGATAACAAGGAAACCTACAGATCATACAGATTCATTGATAGTGCTATTACCTTTAAGAAAACATTAAAATACAGGCCAGACTGTAGTACAAAAGATAACAGAATATTATCCCTGTCAGGAGCAATGACTGACAGGATATTTGAAACCAGATCTATTCATTTTGACAGTTCACAAGTGACTGAGTTTTAAAATCTACTTGGTGTATGAATGTCTAATTAACTGAATTTATTACTATACAAAGAGATGAAACACTAACCTATGCAAGGCTTGACTAAGTCTAAAGGGTCAATGTGTGCGTGTGTGAGATCTAGATTTTTTACAGGTTCTCCAAGACTGGCTGAAGTGGCCCTTCAACAGATCTTCATGGAAAAAATCGTAACAACTCTTCAGCTGAATGTTGGAATCGGGTACCACATTATCCAGCCTGGCAATCACCATATAAAATTAAATATATATAGAGCTGCATGACGTTATGAAGTAGAAGTACAGAAATAAAGGAAGAGTTTGAATTATCCATGTGGGAAATTTGGGTTCATGTCTTAAGCTGTGCAATAACTAGGGGAGTGCCACAACTAAATGGAAGTGAACATGGTGGCCCACAGCTCCTATTCCTCCTCACTTGCTACTGCACCTTTTCAAAGCAGGAATTCCACGCTGGTTGGGAAGTATTCTCAACAGCAATTTTATCCCTACCGTGCTGCCTAGCACAGTGGCAGAATCACTATCCTGGGAAGCATTCAAAACCCATCTGGGGGTGGCTCTTGAGGATGTGGTTCAGTGGTGACCACAGCGGTGCTGGGTTAATGGTTGGACTCGACTATCTTAGAGTTCGTTCCCAGCCTTAAAGATCCTGTGATTCTATCTCAAATACTGAATTAATTTGGTGTGAACACAATGGTGATCTCTAATGAAAGGTATTTTGTTGAAAATACCACGAAAGCTTCTGCCAGTGAGAGTCCAAGCACATAAAAAAATTACAACTGGAAGACTGAACAGATATGTAATAACCCTGAACTCTTCTATTCTCTTAGGGAGTAGTTATAAAGATGAATTTTTCTTGCATACCATAAAGAGGTTTTACATAAATTTAAGATAAAAAAATAATTTAACATGTCCTGAATATAGTCATGATTTACATTGTAGGAAGACCACCTCTCACACCTGTGTTCTTACCCACTTTTATACCAGAAGCTGATTGCAATGGCAGTGCTCCTGTTAGAGAAAGCAACTAACTGTGCAAGACAGGAGGAACAGAGAGGTATTTATGTTCATAACCTATTGTCATTTACATTCTCAGCAGATCTTAAACTATAAAGCCCCCTTTCTTAATAGTAAGATGTCCACCAAATGTTTGATCACATACTTTACCTGTTGGAACCATCCTGTAAGAGTATGCATATTTGACTATATAAATGATGAAGAATTTAGACTGGAATCATAACTTCAATAAAAATTACATGAATTTATAAATTAGGAAGTAGTGTTGAAAATTATAGTTTTACATCATTTATTATTAATAATAGAGGTTACTGAAGAAATCTGCAAAAATAGAGTGTTCATGCATTTTTTACACCAAAGCTATGGTGTAAAATTCAGTCCTTACGGATTTCTAAAAACTAATTGCTCAAAATAGTAAGGCAGATTACTATTGAAAAGAACATAGAAAAACCAAAAAGCTGTGAAGATCAGCCATGTCATACAAAGTCGACTCCTATTTTAAATACCTTACCAATGTAGTTAAAAGCTCTGTTAAATAGCTGTTATTTGAACAGAACTTTCAGCATGTTATAACCCTGTACCCTATAATCATGCAATATTTCTGTCATGTTGGAGCTAACAACTTTCATCATTTTGTCAGTTCTGTCTACAAAACAGAGAATTACCTTCACAAGTTCCTGAGATTTATGCTTTTAATTACCTCCTATCTGCTTCACTACCCTCCATACCCAAAGAATCAATACAGTCATATTTATAAGGAAAATGTAAAATCTTTGACAAAAGACAATGACAGTTCTGTAGATTTTTATTTGATGCTATTGATTATTTTGTTTATTATCTTTTTGACAGCATGAGTGATTCACTGAAATTTGCAACGCTGACTTCTCATAATAATTGCCTAAACTTCAAAAATTTGCCATCTAGATTTTAAAAATTATGGTCTATCATCAAATCATTGTTATTAGTTTTAAATGTATTCAACAACTAAGATGATCTTCAGCATCTCTTAATGCCAAACTGTGACTCCACTACTTCCCTGGGCGGTCTGTTCCAGTGTTTGACAATTTTCTTTTGGAGTAGAAATTTTTCCTAATATCCAAAATAAGCATCCCCTGGCACAACTCAGGGACATTTTCTCTTGTCTTATCACTTGATACCTGGGAGAAGAGACTGACAACGACCTTGTTACAATTTTCTTCCAGGTAGGAATAGAGAGAGATAAGGTCTC
Organism: Grallaria varia; assembly: GCA_013396735.1. NCBI lineage: Eukaryota > Metazoa > Chordata > Aves > Passeriformes > Formicariidae > Grallaria > Grallaria varia. The sequence continues at coordinate 164,561 of VWZG01007029.1, forward strand.
CCCTGAGCCTCCTTTTCTCCAGCCTGAACAACCTCAACAACCTCCATACCAAACAAAAGGAGAGAGAAGAGCAGAGAAACTAGTTGAACACAAGATGATGATTCACAGATATGGAGAAAAGAGCAATTCCATAGAAGCCAAATGGGTATCCTTGCAAACACAACTTACTTTTCTCTTATGGCTGCAAGCTACGGTGTCAGATGCAGCAACAGAATAGACATCTCTGGGACAGTCTGACCAAAGCTCCACAGCTGCTGGAAGACATTGCCACACTGCAGCTATGGAAAACACTGTATATTCATCTGGTGGCCAGAAGAAATGAGAAAGAAGGAGCAAAGAGAAGGCAGGAGAGGGGTCTATATGGGATAGAAAACTGCCATTTTCCCCCTTGCCCTCTTGCTACTGGACCCTCTCACTGATATCATTAGGATCCAGCAAACTCACTGGCTTGGTTTAGGAATGGTATTCTCCAATTTAGCACTCTGGCTAAAAGCACGCACTGCTTCCCCTCCCCACACCAACTGGAGGAACAAAAGACAAAGATCCCGGGTTGAGACAATTTACAGGACACATTAATGAGAGAAGAAAGCAAAGAGTAACACCAACAATATTAATAACAAAAGGCATAAGAAAAAGAAACTATTTATGCATACTATTAAGGGAACTTCAGTTTGGTGTTACTTCACAGAGATGGCATTTTATATTTATGTTTCTCAAGACTTTGGATCATCTCTTCTATTCCACAGTTTCTTCTGGAGCTGACAGGGATTGGAAGCTGTGCTCAAACTAGTTGTGCCAGAATTTATTAGCAGAAAATTGCAACTTGGCCAAACTACAGCTAAAGAATTTTAGATAAGGATAGATAGAGTATGATGGTGAATGTCTGGGAGTATGAATCAAAACACATAATTTCTTTTTTTGTAAAAGGATAGACATATCAGGCTAAAACCAGACCGAATTTAGAATCTGTAAACAGTGGTTTTCTTCATGTTGTACTTTTAACAATTGTTTCAAAAATAAAGAAGACTGTGAGGAAACACTGTTCAAATTATATATTTGGTAGAAAAAAATTGCATCATCCTAGCAACTTTATTTTTCAAAATACATGAGGCATCACTTCAATATGAGTTATGTTTACTCCCACATTCAAGGCAACCTATTTTAAAATTTCCTTCCATCCCTGATATCAGACTTTCTCCTCCTGCAGGTAGCTGCAGATCTCTGCTTCTGAATCTGATGCCAGAACACACTCACCAACGCTAAACATGCAGACACACAAGCAGAAGAAACCTGAAACCTTTGCAATGTACTGTATTAGTTTAGTGGGGGGTTGGCAACTATAAATTGATTAGTCTGATTTTTTTTTTTATCTATTGATCCAGACCACTGTGTGTCCACAGCATAAGGAAAAGCTTGCAGACAAAGAAACCAATTTTATTCTCACAGATGAATATCCACTGGTCTGTATGTTATTTATATAACACTACTAGAATCAGGTCAGAGTCTTCAAACACCATGCAAAAGAAATTCATTTGGGAGAACAAAAGCAGGAAAAAAACCCCAACAAAAACTATGTAATAGCTTACTTTTGTCATTTTTATTTCATTTACTTGCATAATTTAGGTCAAAAAAAGTGCGAAGAAATGAAATGCCTATCAATGACAAGGAGCGTGTCAGCCTTTTAGAGCCAGAAAAAAATGCAGTTGTGAAGCGGCTGTACTGCAAACCTCATTCTGCAACAGGCTACGCTGAAGTCTTAATGCAAGTTAACACAGCTTGATGCCACTCAAAAGGCACTCGATGCATTTGTGACATTCTTAGGATGTCACATGGTAGAACCGACTAAGATTCAGTATTTACAAGGTTTCCCAAGTCAGCAAACACAGGATGGATTGTAAAGGCCATTCAACCCACTAAGCATGATTGCACATTGTAAAGGGACCAAAAAGAAAAATACAAGCAAAGAGTCCAGGTTTTTATATCTGCGAAGGAGTTTTAACAAGCTAAGAAAGAGCTACAAGAGTCTGCAGAGTTTAGTTGAAAGCCCACGAGTATTACCTCAGCGAAATTATAGCAACACAGATTATGGGGGGTGTGTGACTGTATATGGGTGAGAATAATATCCCAATAAAATAAGATTTCATTCTCTCAGGGGGAAAAAAAAAAAAAAAGGCAACACATGCTCAAATAAATAATTTGTAAGGTCAGATGACTGGACCTGGAGAAAAGACTTAAAATTTTATGTAAAGCTTCTCAGGAGAAACTGAATAATCCAAAGAACACATAGATAGCTTTTAAAATAGAAATGCTACAGTATGAAGGCTCCAAATATTCCTGTACATTGTGGTTGTGAAACTCAGATTTTTATTTAAATGTCTTCTGGTATTAGTAGCATTCCTATAACCTTAGCACATTCTAACCCCAAATTTCCATGTTGTTTGTTAATGTTCTGGTAAACTAAACTGCACTAGAAAGTAAGGAGCTGCATTTCAGCACAGTCATGGTGCTTCATCTTTTCTTAAAACTATTCATTACCAAAGGATGATACTTTCTAGCAACTATAACTGAGTAAATTGATCACATTTAGAAAGAAAGAGCATGACACTGTATTGAATATACCTGGCCCAAAAGAAGAGACATGCCTATAATTAGCCATTGTTTTGTGATGCCACTATTGAAAACAGAATATGATATGCACTTTTTGTTCTACTTTGTAAGGTGAGACAGGACAAATTGCTTAGTTGACAGATGTATGAAATGCTATAACATTTCAGCTGTTTTTTTGTTGCTTTGTTCATTTTGAGCTACTCTGCTGAGATTCAATTTGTCTGCCTGAAGTGCTGTTTGTCCACCTGAATGTCAGCACAGACAAAGTGAGCGCCTCCTCCAGAGACAGGACCATCATCAGAGGGACCCTGAGCTCAGGCAGAGAGGGGAGCGCAGGGACAGGCTGAGCTGCCTCCCTGGTCATGGAGTAAGACCCAGCTCAGGAGCAAGATTCAGACCCATGGTGTGCAAAGAAATTTAATAAAGCTTTATTGCTTCCTTGATTTAATCAGTAAAAGTAGATATCTGGACCAAGAGCAGAAAGATTTTTTTTATTTTTTCCCCTTAAATCTTAACCTCAAAGAAGAAAGGCAACTAAATTTAAAATAATGACTTATGAGATCAGTTAACTAAGCAGATATTGCCACTTCAAAGAAATTTTAATAAGCTTGTCAAAAGATGACAAATTTAGAAATCAATTTGAAGCTAAGATAGCACTGCTTCAAAATCCTTACCAGCCTAGACAAGAAAGCCAAACGGGGGGAAAACAATTTACAAGACACTTTTCAAAGTGGAATTTCAGAGGCAGAAAAAGTCCAGGATAATAGGTATGGGTGCTTTACAGGAAATCTCTGTGAGCAGAAAGTTCTCGATGGTTTTGAGGAGGTGACTGCAAGCTAACTCTGAGACTGAAATTATGGTAGAAAAATGTTTAATATTAAAACATCACTTAAGGATTTATTCTTACACTCAAGATTAAAAAGTCTGAGAATTTGGGGTTTATTTTTATTAATTTAATGACATTAGTATATAGTCTCCAAGAACAAATACATATTCTTAAAGTGCCGAAGGTCATAATTTTCTTATATATAGTTTCCTTGAATTTCTTTAATTTTCAAGGTATTTAGGAAAAAATTAATTTTATATGTATTTTTTAAATATATAACTCAATGTACTCTCTTGTAATGCTTTTTTTTTTTAATTAACCTTCAGAAAACAGTTTCCTTGAACTTTATCATACTGAAGAAGGGAGCAAGAAGTGTTCATATTTATTACAAATGAAAGTTATTGGAATGGTGACTTTATCAAGAAATTGAAAGATATCAAGGATGTACAAACAAAAAGAAAAAGCTATTCCTTCTGGAAGAAGAGTAAATATGACATGGAGAACCCATGTGGAAGCTTTTCTGTCTACTTCACCTCCTTTTTAAAAAATACCAAAATCAACCTCTTGAAGGGTGGCTGCAACATCAAATGGGATAATCATCAATGGATGCAGCATTGGATATCATGCCAGACCTACTCAAGAAAATCAAAAGACCCTTCTTCATGGACTTCCACCTCTGAAAGGACAAAACACCCACCCAACAGGCTGAGCAGAATGTAGGCACAATGGGAATGGTTTATTTGGGAAAAAGAGGTTTAGATTAATTACACCTAATGTACATTAAAAAAAAAAAAAGGAATGAAAAAGGGCAATACTTACATCAGAGTTAAAGCGAAGCTGGCAGACGTTACAGGAAATGACTTGTTTCTTCTTTGGGGGAATGGACACTCCAAATGTATGGTTTATGACTGCTTTTTGCACAGGATCCATCTGGAGAACAAACAATAATTGGATTACAATTTTTCAGGGCAGTAAACAACACGGAAGAAAAAAATGGCACTTTCTGCTGGTAACCTTTTCTTTTTTGAGATAAACAGGAGCAATAAGATTCCAGCCCTCATAATAATTAGATTTAACGCAGGTTAGGGAGTTGGTAGCATGCCAGAGCTTGTGAAGAAAAGGCACCTTCATTGTTGCTGCCATCTCCAAGCTACTAAACGGTTTTTCCCCAACCCTGCACATTCCCTGTGCTTCAGGGCCTCAGTACCACATCTGGATTGCAAAACCCCCATGAAATCCCTCCCCTATGACCTGCTGAACCAACAGACACATTAGAAAAACCACTTTTGCACCCTGGCTGGGAAAGAGGTTGCAATCCCCAACCATTTCCATGCAGAACTGCTGAGTGACAGAGCACATGGGAAGGCTGAAGTTCCGAGGTATGCGCAGGGAGTGTTTGTACCAGGGAACTAACCAAGCTTCAGAAGATATTTCGACATTGTGAAAAATGTGAGATAAGGGAAAAACTGAATACTTTTATGCTAAATTTGACCGAACTTTTTCAGGGATTCGGAACTGATTACATCTTTGTTAAATACCAGGACTCCTGTTAGTCACCAGTTTAGAATATCCTCAAGACCACAGAGCGCTCTGCTGTTAACACTGCAGGACCTGTAACGCGAGGGAAACTCATGGACACCACGAACTGACCAATATGATCAAGGTAATGCCATTTATTGTTGTGAAAACACCCCTTAAATAACCCAGATAGCATACACACTACACACACACTGCAAACCACCCCGTGACTGGTTAATGCCAATAACACACAACTCTATTGGTGTAAAATAAAGTCCTCGTGATCTCTCTCTGTGCCGTTGTTTTTCAATCTTCTGCTGCAGCTTCTCTAAGTTTACATTCTTCTCCCTGTTGATCTCCACAGAGGCTTCTTAAAAGTAGCTTTTCACTGCAGTCTTAAAGGCCTCGCAGCATTAACTGCATCTAAAGCACTGAGGTCTCTCATATGTCCATTTTCTGCAAGAAATTTCCCAACAAACCTGGGGAATGACACAGGACGTTCAGAAAACAGGGCTTAACTGCTGCTGTGTCGAGGCCTCAGTCATAACATGTCATTCTTCCTGACGTGACATGAATATAGATAAAAATTAATTTCCTGATGCAAAAATATTCAAATGTATTTTTCTAATTCCAAAAAAACCCCAGAATATCTGGTCTGGTGCCACAATTGATCCTGCTCTGAGCAGGACGTTGGACCAGATGACCTCTGAGATCCTTTTCAACCCAAGTTAACATGTGAGCATCTGTGCCTGCGTGGTCTTCCATTCTTTTCTAACATGGATTCTAAAGAGGAGAGGGCAAAATCCAGCAGTTTATAATAAAAAATACGTGCTCATTCACCATTTTGTTCTTAAACCAGCCCAAAAGAAAAAGGTTTGTTATAAAATTTCATTTTTCTGAAGCCTGCTTTGCAGTCGCAGTGATGGTTTTTTTCTTTACAGTACTATTTGAAGAACCAGACCTGGCTATTTAATCTCAGGTACACATCACATACTTCGTACTAAATTGATTTACAAAAAGAAGAGAAAAGGTTGAAGCAACTGATTCATTTAAGAATTAGAACACCAAATTTGCTGCTTCCAGACTTTCTAAACATCAGGAGAAAGATTGCAATTTTCCCTTAGTACAAATTCTAAGCTTCCAGAGAAGCCTGCGTTAATGAAGATTTTTTCACATATATGCACGCACAAAAATAAACAAATACAAGAAAAACTTATTGAATCGTATCTGCCTAAGAAGACATCCTCTGAATCTATTACCTAGCATTAAACACTTAATTGATTTTTTGGAATGATGGCTACATAGGTTACTTGCTGCATTCATTTTAAATCAAATGAATGTTTTTGTAAATGGCATTAGCAGAAGATTTACTGGAGAGGTGATTGACACCATCTTTTGCCATTAAATACTTTGTTTCGTTGCCATATTAATGGGCATATAAAAGGGTACCATATTAATAATATAAAAGGGTACCATATTAAGACAATAAGAGTAGTAAAAATACCTCATCTAAAATAAACTACAGTATTATTAAATGATGCAGTGTTGTTACAATGAATGGGATAAACTCTAAGAAAAACTTAAAATAAATACTCTCATTTATGGTTTCCTCTGTTTCTAGAATATGGTCACAGTCCAAAGCTTAAAATGTAACAAAAAAAATCTGTTTCTGACTTGCACCATTTATTGCATCGCCCTGCATAATATATCACAATTATACACACAGATTAAAAGTTCCATGAGCATCCATTTTATAATAGATATGACAGTCAATATATATTTATCATACATGTTAAAAGATTGCTGTATTAATAGGGAATAGTTGGTTGGAGTTTTTCTTAAGTGGAATATATGTTTCACTTTTCCACTTGATAGTAACTGCTTTTCAACACTTAGTAGTTACTAATTGTTAGATCAGTTAATCTAGAAGAAAAGAGTAATGCTGAGAAGTACCTCCACCATTTGAAGTGTCTGAGGTCGGTGAAAAGAAACAGCAAAAATTCCCACTAGCGTCTGCAGTCCCGTTTAAAAAAATAAAAAGGGAAGAAGCAGCAGTGATCAATGATTCCTCTGTGCATTCCAGATAACAATCCACAGTGCTAGGCAAGGCAGCTTGAAACCACACAATGCAGACTATGCACGAAGGCCCAGTTTCAAACAGATGTAGCAGCACAAGGACAAAATCTACACAAATAATGCAGCTCACGCTGCCTCCAGAAAGCACCACTTGGGTTCCCCAGGGGAACCGTTAATGATCCTTCCCAAACTGGAGCCCTGTGTGCAGTCGGGTCATGATTAGAATTCAAGAAGGGCAATATTAACAATTAATAGGCTTTAAATATATCAGTAACTGGGGTGAATTACAGCATGCTGGAAAAAATAAAATAGTATCTCTCTGTTAGAAGATTAGTGCTGCAGGGTAAACTGATCTTGATCACTACACAATATTATCCTCTTCATTGCAAGGAGGGAGGGAGGGAAGGGAGTAGGAAAGAGTTATTTGTTAAGGAACATATTAGAAAATGTCGCAGCAAACTTTGCCCAGTGGGGAGCACCAGTATTTAAGAACCAGTTCTATAAAACAAAATAATAATAGAAGGAAACAGCTACGACAAATGCAAATAAAAATCTGCACTGAGATGTTTATGCTACAGGGGGAATTAATAAAGCAATTCACAGTGCTCTGGTAGCCATAACTAAGTTTAACGACCTTTTAGTTTGTCCTCCTATTTCAATTGATTCAATAAAAAGTTAAATTTAAAAATGCCTTTCCAGTGAAGTAGAAGATACTATCTTTTTGCAATGAGTCTCCTTAAAACCACCCAAGCTACTGAAGTGAGCAAGGACTGAGAGAATTCAGACAGGTTTCAGCAGTAGTCTACTATGACTTCTTCTGTAGCCTGAAGAACAGACGGCTGAGAGAGGATCTGACAGTGCAGGCAAATATCTCAAGTGTGGGAGTCAGAAGGCGGGGCCAGGCTCTTCAGTGATGCCCAGGTCAAGAGACAATGGGCACAAATGGAAACACAGGACATTTCATCAGAGTATAATTAAAATCTTCTATCCTTTTAGGGTGACGAAGAACTTGATTAAGCTGCCCAGAGAGGCTGTGAAGTCTTCCCTGGAGATACTCAAAACTTGCCTGAACATGATCCTGCACAGTCTCCCATAGGTGAACCTGCTTTGGGGGAGGGATGGACCAGGTGATCTCCAGAGGTCCTTCCCAACCACAACCAGCCTGTCATTCTGCGCCTTTCCAATTTCAGAACATGCAAACATCAGAAATACTCTATAACTACTAAGACTTGGAACAATAACTTTCAAAGCACTTAGAAAATATGAATGTGGCAACAGAAAGGACAGAACAGGAGCAGCCCAAATAGACATATTCCCTGCTGCTTTTTTTTCATATTTTTCCACCAAAAATTTTCCCGAATCAGGTGTTTCCTGTGTATTTGGTAAATTTCAGTGACTTTCTCTTGCATAGTTAACCCTGAAACTGATGTAAAACAGTTTGTACTCTAGGCATGGATTTTCAATGCCTGCAGTCTGCTGTGCCAAGAAACAATTCTTTTTGTTTAAACATAGCTTCATGCAATTCAATTTTATAAGACCTTTATCATATCCCAAATTGTCTCTGCATTGCTCAGTCACTCTGTGTACAGAAATCATTCCATTCCATTCCTTTCCATTGTTGTCCATCTTAATTCTATCAAAATTTGACAAATTCAACCAAATATATTGAGGATGTGGACAGGAACCATACAATACTCAGGGTAGATCAGTATTGAACTCTGAGCTGATATTTCCAGTTAATCACTATTACAAACCTGAGATCTCACTCCCAAGTCTTGATGGCCAATTCTTAGCACATTACTTTCTACACAGTTTTGTGAAATCTTCCTTTCATGTGCATCACACTACAATTACCTAGACATAACTTCACCAACCATTATTGTCTGGAGTGTCAGTCTCATCAAGGTCTTTCACAATTTTTGTAGTCTTTCTTAGTCCTCACTACCTTTTTGCCATTATCAAACTTCCTCAGCTCACTTACTGCTTAAGTATCTCCTTGGCATGCAAGGATCCTCTCACACCAATTTAGTTTTCTTAAAAATTTTTGCCAGGGGGTTTTGAAAAAACCCTTTTGGTAATTCAGACTCTGTAGATTAAAACATTCTCATTCACATGTTTGTTCACACCTACAAACAGTTTTGTAAGGAAAAAATTATCTTTAAAAAAGAATTATGTTGACACTTTTCAGGCAGTTTACAGTATGAGGTCTCTTGTTATACTATTCAGTATCTATCAATTTGCCTGGTCAAAAAAAAGCTTACATTCTCCATGGAATGCATTTTAAAAACTCACATCACAGTTGCCACCTCAGATCCTCAGGTACAAAGGCATTTTTAAATGAGCTGTTACACATTATTATCAGCGATCCAAGAATTTCATGCTGAATTCTCTTATAATTCTTGCTACCAGAAGCTCTCCCTGCCCCGCTGTATGTCATGATACCACAGATTCTTCTGGTGCCCTCTGGGAAATGAACCAGACTACAAAGAGATACAAAATAAGCATCAGAAGGAGAAAGGGAAAAGGAAAAAAAGCAAGTGCATCAGGAGAACTCTTTTGGTGAAACTGAAGTTCTGGCTATTGTAAAAAACCTCTATACAGAGCAGACAGTACAAGCATCAATTTGTGAGCCTCAGACATAAATTGCACTGATCCTGTGAAGAGGTAAGCTCTCTTTTTTCCTAACAGCAGCATAACCTTAAATCTGAGTAAGGTTTAAAATTGTGACTGGCAATGTATGCTCTCAGCTCAGTTCCCTCTCATCATGATGTAACTCTTTGGTCAAATATAGGCTTGTCTGTTAGATGAGCTTTTGTAAACAGAATATTGATAAGTGGGTATAAGAGATTTAACTGGGTATCACTAGCAGACATTAAGAAGCTTCTGAAAAACACCGAGGGTGGCCCTACAGCATACTGTGTTGGTTTATTCTGATAAAGCAAGGTTTTATACAGTACGTGGAACAAGTTGATAATATAATCCAATATTTCCCTCTGGAAAAAACAGTAGCATATATAAATTATGAATGCAACATCTAAATTAAGTTCTGTGATTTTTTTTGAACCATTGAACTCCACCTGTATTTCAGGTCCAGTTGTTATGAAAGCTGAGCACACTGCCACTGTGGAGAAAGACCACAAGCTGAAGCTTATCATAAATTCTACCATAGGTGTGCACAGCCTCCTACTGTAACTGTACATACTACGATAATTAAAAAAGTGACTGAAGTGAGTACACATACTCAACAAAGCACATACTTTAAATGCCTAGCATAAAATCAGAACATAAACATTGTGATGCCATACCTGACATGCTTGGCCAACACAAACAGGCAAGAGGTTGTTCTCTCCACATTTGTGCTGCTTTTGTCCCAACAGGGAACTCATTTCTCGTATGACGAATTCTAAGTGCAATTTACCATTCAAGTTAATGCTATGCAGTACAGAGATATCACTGGCCTGTTACAGGATGAGGATGGTCACAGCGCACACAGGGACAGAGACAAGGCAGAGCCGTTTAATGCCTTCTTTTCCTCTGTCTTCTACACAGATGGTGGACCAAGCGGGTCTCAGTGCCCTGAGCTGGAGGACCACAACTGTGAGAATGATGAACTCTCATTCAACCCTGAACTTGTGTGGGACCTGCTGCTCCAGCTGGATCCTTACAAATCTATGGAGCCTGATGGGATTCATCCTAGAATCCTCAAAGAGCTGCTGATGTCACTGTAAAACCTCTCTAAATGATTTTTGAGTGGCCTTGGGAATCTGGAGAGATTCCAGCTGACTGGAAGATGGCAAATGTTGTCCTGATTTTCAAGAAGGGCAAGGAGGAGGACCCCAGAAACTACAGGTCTGTCAGTCTCTCTTCAGTGCCTGCTAAAGTTATGGAGAAGGTTATTCTGGGAGGTATTGAAAAACACCTGAAAGACAATGCTGTCATCAGTCACAGCCAATGCAGCTTCATGAGAGGAAAGTCCTGCTGAAGTCCTGCTTAACCCACCCAGTCAATCAAGGGAAGCCAGTTGATAGAATATTTTTGGATTTCTGTAAAGCTTTCGATACTGTCTCTGACAGGATCCTGCTGGACCAAATGTCCAGCCCAGCTGGATAAACACATCATGGCATATTAAGCCATTACAGAGTGTCCAAAGGAGGGCAAGGAAGGTGGTGAAGGGGCTTGAGGGAAAGCCAAATGAGGAGTGGCTGAGGGCACTTGGTCTGCTCAGCCTGGAGAAGAAGAGACTAAGTGGAGACCTCACTGCAGTTACAACTTCCTTGGGAGGGGAAGTGGAGGGGCAGGCACTGATCTCTTCTCTGTGGTGACCAGTGACAGGACCTGAGGGACTGGCCAGAAGTTGTGTCAGGGGAGATTTAGTTTGGATATTAGAAAAAGATTCTTTACCCAGGGGGTGGTTGGACACTGAAGAGGTTCCCCAGGGCAGTGGTCACAGCACCAAGCCTGACAGAGGTCAAGAAGCTTTTGGACAATATACTCTCAGGCATTCTTGGGGATGATCCTGTGTAGGGCTAAGGGTTGGATTCGATGATTCTTGTGGGGTCCCTTCCAGCTCAGCATATTCTGTGACTCTGTGATCTCCTTGCTTATTTTGCATCATTGGGAACACTTGAGGCAGCTCTATTGATGGAATTCTACAAGAAAGGATGTTGTAGCAAGGTGAGTGTCAGTATCTTTTCCAAGGTAACAAGTGACAGAACAATGGGAAACAGCCTCAAATTATATCCAGGAGAGGCTTAGATTGGCTATAAGGAGAAATCTCTTACTGAAAGTGTTATCAAGCATTGGAACAGGCTACCCAGGGAAGTGGTGGAGCCACTGGAGGTATGTAAAAGACAAGCACATACGGCACTGAGGGACATGGTTTAGTGGTACATTTGGCAGTGCTGCATTAATGGTTGAACTCAATTATCTTAATGGTCTTTTTCCAACCTAAACAATTCTACAATGTGAACAACTTCCTTCTCTTGTGCGAATGCCATCAGTATTCTCTGTATCAGTTCTCCTTGAGTAACACAAAGTGTGCCCACAGAGATGTATTTCTGTACAGGAGCTGGCAGTTCTCTAAACACTACCACCCCGCCTCTACGCTCTTCACAACATTTTGGGGTCTGGAAGAAAACAGGCAGATGTAAATGGCCAACAGTCAAACCAGGGGTGGGCTTCTGTCAGGCTCCCAGCAACTGATTTGAAGATTTGTGCAAATGTTTCATTAGAATAAAAAGAATAACTACTTTACAACATTATAGGGTTTTTACCATAATCCTGTGGTCTGAGGGTCGCTTTAATCATGTTTTTTGTTGTTTACCAGGCTCACTTAACGTACTTACAGAAAGTACATTTGCACAGAGCATGAAATCTGGATCTAACTGAAATCAAGTCCAACCACGCTGAGGTTGCAATGAGTCCATGATTTTTTTTTTTCCTTTTTAGAATTCTGAGTATAATGTCTTTCCCCAGCTGTAGAAAGACACAAGCAACCACGAAGAAAGAATTCAGACCACAGGGACTAGATTCTCCCTTCCCTTATGCGTGGTTCCCAAAATACAATAACGACATTGTACTCTGAAGGCGAATCTCTCCGAATGTAACCTCTCGCTGTGTTGGTCTCTCCTCCTCTGATCAATCTGGCAGCAAGCTCCAACTTCCCTGAGGAAAACAGGCTGTGATAGCTGTGACCTCCACACACTACTACTAGTCACTGAAAAGCAGCCTGGAGGCATTTTAAAACAAACCAAAAATCTTGCTGTAATTCACTTGCTGACATGTCAGATACTGCAGATATCCATGCTGAAATAAGAGTGAGTACTTAAAAAATAAAAAAGAAAAGAGACACCTTTGGAGTTTACACTTCTGATTCATTTTTAGTACCAGACACCCAGGACACCCAGAGCTGGCAACAACCTTCTATGTCTTAAAAGAAGTGAAACACTGATAAATTTGGCTTACTCATTTCCCTTTTAGAGATTAAAGTTCAGGTAATTTTTTTTTTTAATTCCACGTAATTTCTATTAACAGAGTTGAAGGGCTGGTGCCCTGAACTTGGGAGACCCATTTTCCATCTCCAGCCATTAGCAGTTAGATTTCCCTCCCTACATTTTTATGTCCAGTCCTATGGCATAATGCAGAGTCACTTGGTGTGTTACCTTCTTGCAAGTTCCCCCTTTAAAGTAAAGTTTGCATGGGAAAATGAAAAAGGAGCTGTCTTTGTGTGTCTGTAGTCACAATCACACAGAATACTGAAAGCCATGTCTGCAGCCATTTACACATTTGGCTTAGGCCAGAGGGGACCATTACATCTTGTTTCCTGAAAAATTTATGACATAATTTCATTCACTGAAATGCTTCAGCCCTTCCTATTACAAAGCCCAATAATTTGTGGTCAACCAGAGCCTAAACTTTAGGAAAAAACGCCACCTCGACAGCTTGATTTAAGAGTTTTGAAATAAGCAAATTTACATCCCTGTGGAAGCAATGCTTACCGAGTCTATTACAAGCCACTCAATCTAGTTATGCTTCTCTATTCAAGGTCACCCTAACCTCGAATACCTCCTGAGCAGTGCAGGCACTCATGCACTGCAATCATATCAGCTCTTAACCTTTTCTTTGATAAACCAAGCTCCTGAGCCTCTCACCATAAAAACCTTGATTCATTTTGTAGCTTTTCTCTCACTCCTTCTCAGATTTTCAATATGCCATTGAAACACAAGTGCTAAAAGTTAGAACAACATGTGCAAATATACTTTCTCTTTACCAGCTTAATTAGATGTTTTCTGTTTTAACAAGAAATGCATTCATCATCTTGCCTCAGCATCGCCTTGGGAAGCACAGCCCTAAATCTCTACCAACGGGCTCATTCATCCATTGTGTGTGCCAGCACAAGTCATTTCACCATGACACGTCCTTCTCTACCTTAGAATGTTTTTTGATCCAGCCCAGGAGAAGGCTGAAATAGCACCACACTGGGAATCTTACGGTGAAGCAGAGTCTGCTTTCACTAGGGTTTGCACTCAGGAAGTCTAGTTTGCAAAACATTGTTGGACCAAGCTCAGGAGGCCAGCAATGAATCCCAGCTTTCTCAGAAGAATTTTCTTTCTCCTACACCAGTCCAAAATCAATATAAATAAAATGAACAACTGAAACAGAATTAGGGACTTTCTAATATTTTGCTTTTCTGTCCTCCTCTGTCTTCACTCTACTACAGCTTAAATCAAGTACTCTGAAATTAAAAGTAAAAATCAAAATCTGATAAATAACTCTAAACTTTTCCTTCCCCTCTCTTCTCTCCATGTATTGTGCTATGATTAAGCACAGAGATGAAAGATAACTGAGAAATAGCTTTTTAATTATTGTTTACTATTATTTTTTCAGAGCTGGGAATATTTCCTCTGCCCTTCCTTCCCTTCAACCTTGTATATATTTACTGCGTGTTAAAAACAGTTTCTGGGTTAGAAAACCATAATACTACTGTTTGCTGTTTTAGAAATTTCAGTGTAAAAGATTATGAAAATTTAGTAATTGATTCCTATAGAAATACTTGACCCAACGAAAGAAAGAATTGATGATACACCACAGGGGAAAAAAAATCTGTATCTGGCCTCTGCTTTTTTTGCAGGCTTATTCTCAAGTGAGGATATAAATACATTAAAGCGTTGAGTCTGCTATGAGAACACCAAGAATACATATAATCTTTATGGTGAAAATTGTCAAATTTTCTGCTCCAGACAAGACTGGAGACTTTTGAGGGCAAAATAAAGAAATGAAAAGTTGCTGGGAATGACTTGGGATGAAAGAGAATTCACCACCAAACAAATGGAGAGTAAGTAAAAAAACCAAGTATCTGAGGCTCAGTGCTTTTTTTTATACTAAACTGAACCAGCTTTAGTATTTGATAGCTTCTTTTTTTAATCTGTCCTGATTACTCCTCTACCATATTGCAATACTTTTAGGAATGAAATGAACTTTTAGGACCATGACAGACCAAACCTGAGAAAAATAACCAAGTGCAAATGCAACGGTTAAGCTGATACTCAAGGAACATGACAATTTACTTTCCCTTGTGTCTGTGCTGGCTCACAAGCCTAACTTTACATGAATCATTTCACCTGAGTCTTATGTTATTCATTTGCAAAATGGAGATAAAAATATGTGGAACCTCACAAAAAAGCTGACAGGTCTACAATAATATGATATAACTCTTCAAAATCATCTGATAAAAAGTGCTACATAACTGCTATTTATTATTAAAGCTGCTGTTATTCAGAGCACTCAGCTGTGTTCAGCTAAACAAAAAACCCACTATCATCTTGCCTCCAGATCCAGCAAAAAATATAAAAACATATTACAGTTTGAGACTTGCTGAAAAGCAAACCAATAATGTACTCTGAGAGCAAAACTATTCTTTTTACAGTACCTATTACCAACTGACAGTAGAACAATATAAATAGGTAAAATAGTATGAAAAATTACCTTTCAGCAGAATCCCGCCAAAAGATTCAAGCCCAGGAGTTTGTAGTCAGAAAAGGAGCTTAGACAGCACATGGGATAAAGATTCCCGATTTTTGGTTTCATCTCTGAGATGGTCCTTAGAGATGACCCTTTCCCTCTTAAGAGTCTTCTCTAAGTTTTCAGTTTTCTTGCTCTCAAACTGCCCCAGAACACCAAAACACAAAGATGAATGGTATCCCATTAGGTAGACTTGCATTTCCTCTACAGTTCTGAACAGTGCAAAGAGAGGCTAGGGACAAATTCAGGGCTTTTGATTAATTTTGTGAGCAGGAGAGAATAAAGACACAAGAAACCTAGCCTTCTGAAATTAATATCATTAATATCATGAATTAATATCATTACTTTTCACATACTGAAAGGAAATATCTAAAAAGAGGATAAATTTTAAGTGTATATATAGATTTGAATATAAATGTATAGATGGTTGAATGTGAGAAGCAAATCAGAACCAAGAAGTGTGTAACTATTTTGACAGCTGTCTTCTGCTTTTCACAGTATGTAAGAAATAAAGCCTTTTTCACTTAAAAATCAATAAAGGTGCTTCTGGTTTGGGGTTGGTTGGGGTTTTTCTGTTTTGGTTTGGTTTTGTTGCTGTTTTTTTATCAAAAGACTGTTGGTTTCAGGTTTTTTTTATGTTTGATGGGGATTTCTTTAAATCCAAGTAAATGAGACACAAAAAAGGTTGAAACCTCTGTTCTCTAGCTGTGACTTAAAATTGCCATACAGTAGCTTTAGACTGTCATAAAACTGACTGTAGCTAGATTAAAAGACAGCTAGGTATGCCCACATTCAGAAAGAATGAGTATGACAAGAATTAAATTTTAGGTACATTTTTATAATTTATTAATTAGTAATTTTTGCAGCAATTCTCAGTTTCTCATGGAACAATGTGACAAAGCTCTAAGGCAGGGCAGGAAACCCAGACATGCCCAGCCAGGACCTGCAAAAGCAGCCACTTCTGTGTTCATCAGACACATGGAGAAATAGTTTTCTCTAAAGCTGCTCTAGAATTTTGCTTAGGACAAGGCTTAAAATCAGAAACTAGCAAAATCCTTGTAAGCAGAGTTGTGTAACACGTGTTTCTCATCTTAAACGACAATTCTGCAACTGCTTGCTTTGAGGGGAGATGTTTTCATCATAATCTATTTGCAAAACAACTTTCAGTTGCCTAATGCCTTAAATATTTATAGCTAAAACCCCTCTCCCTTTAAACAGCTTCTTTGTGTCAGGAACACACTACTAACTTGAGAAGAAAGCAATTCAATGAAGATAAAGGCTTCTGAGCTTTCCTGTGCTGACTAGTAAAAGAAATAAATACTGCTGAAGTGTTGGAAAGACTAACTCCAAGCTTTCTGTAACAACAGAGATAAAACATATAGCCAAAGAACAGGTTTTTTGGAGGACTTAGCAAATGGTAGGATTTGTACACAGAAACTGTATTTCTGTAAAGAATTAGGCTGATGACCTCGTTGCTTTTACACACAATAATGGATGTATTGCAACAATTTAGGAACCATTTTTCAAAATCCACACTGTGGATGCCAAAGCTGCGGTAGAGAAAGGTTACTGCACCTGGTGACATGTTCCTCACCACTGCATCTCACTGCACCTACTCCTGGGAGACAGGGTTTCCTCTCTGCCTGCTGATCTGGCACCTGAGAGAAGCGAGTTCATCCATCCAATTCTTCTTTGAGAAAACAAAAAAGCAGCAGGAAACTTGGAAAAATAATTGATGTTTGAAGAGATTCGCTCTTAAAGCATGACTGTATTATCTTAATATACACTTTTCCCCCCACAGTAATACGTATGAATGACTAGAAATGAAGAAGAACAGTGCTTATTCAGACTCACCAATTTAACAGAGTTGCTCTTTGAGCAATTCCCAGCTGGCACTAGGGAACCTGCATATTTCTGTTGAAATACAAAAACCTTAAAGCTGTCAAAGATCCATTGACAACTCCCAGCTTGTGGCAGCTTTTTTTCCATATCTAACTCCGTATCTTACCAGGTGCTTTCTTCAAGCTCAATGATTTTTGAAAGGTTCAGGAAAGGACTCAGTATCTTGTGGGAAAAATATACCACCCTGAATAAACATCTTTCAGGGCTTCACAGGCTGAGAAGAATTTTTCCAAAAACTTCTACCACAGTTGAAAGAGTTCTCTGCAGTTTTGCATCAAAGCCATAGAAGGACAAAGAGGGATTCCTGGGTTGGAAAAAAAAAACAAAAAACAAAAAACCCCACACACCCAAAACCACCACCACAACAAAAACAAACAAACAAACAAAAACACACCAAAGGATACAAAGAAAATGGACTACAGAAAACTGAAAAGAAAACAACATGAAGAGTAAAGGGGGTCTTCAGCCAGGTACTGGAAGATGAGAAAGCAAAGACTGGTCACAGGTCTGTACTGACAAAGTTTGGGCATAATTGTGTGGTTCCTGAAGTTCTGCTTTCCTCACCTGTAAGTATCTGGGAAAATACCGATTACTTTATTTTATTCCTTTAATAAAATGTAAGAGGCTGACTCCTCATGGTGTCATTTGGATGGCTCTGGTTATGACTTGGAAAACATGAATGATTATACCCATAATAAATAAAAGTGAAATAGGAATGTTTTTAAGTGCTTGAAACAGGAATAAAAGGCCAGCCTGAAGTGCTTTTTATGCCTGCATGGCTATAAAAAAGGGTATAAAATGTTCGTAAGAAAAAAACCAACTTATCATTTCCTGATTAAGAAAACCCAACCAACAAAAAACCCCAAGTAAAACATCCAGTTACCCTGCAAAACACCTCTCCCATGTCAACTGCTTAGATTTCCTTTCTGTGCTGTCAATGAGTGTAAAGTGTGGCTCTTGCAAAACTTCACCTGCTCTCTGGAGTCAGTTGGAGAAGAGCAGAATGGGTCACTTCAGTCCAGCACTCCATAAAAGGGAGAAGGGGAAATCAGAGCACAGGGACAGGCTGCTTAGGTAAAGGGGACCACAGATAATGGGTTGGCAACATCCCATTGGCTGCATTTGTAATCTGCTCCTGCCATATACAACCCAGCGCTCCAGAGCGTACTTTGGCACTGCAACAGGGTGTTAAGTGGCTGAATTCAGACCCTGCTAAGAAAAGAGAAAGCTCCCAAGCCACAGTGTCCTGACAGAGACAGAAGAGGCACTTGGCACAGAGGGGTGAGTGAAGCCAGACACGAGTGCCCTGAGCTCTTATCTGCTCAACTCGGCTCTGCTTTCACTGATTGCTGGGCCCTTCAAATGAGAACTAGATAGGGAGCAAATGAAAATGTGGGTCATAATTGAAAATGCAGGTCATAATTGAAAATAAAACACAGTGCAGAGCAAATTAGTCCCTCTCAGTAGTTGTCTTGGGAGTAATTAATAGTGGCTAATGCTGGAGAAGAGTCAGAAATTTCTGACGAAGTTACTAGTCAGGTCCTCTTCCCTTCCTGTAGCCCATTCCAGCTGGCTCACCTTCCCTGGCAGATGTGAAATATTTCTGGTTCACTTTGCAAGGGGACTGAGAGAACTCTAATATAAAGAATCAGCATAAACCTACTTGAAGAGAAATAGTTACTGAAGCAGTAACTAGGCCACATTAACCCGCGTGTCCTCTAAAACACGAAGGTCTGAACTAGCATTTAGAAATCAATCATGGTCTAGTTCGATGGAAAGTGTTTCACTAATGTGAAAGCTACAAGAGATGCTCTAGTCTTTCATTATCCCTGAGGCCATAACAAACTCAGAAGGAAGCATATGAATTGCTGATTATTTTCTATGATGATAGAATCTGAGAAGTTGCTGATAAACCTTTTGTGCAGACTGAAGGGTCCCCAGCTTTACCACTGCAGCTAAATATGAGTCATGTAGTGCTGCTCTCATTTTAGAACAAGGTAGAATATGCTGGAGTTTTGAGGTTTCTTTTTGGTGGGAATATAAAACCTTCATAGGGAGATGCAGACAGTGATCACGAGGCTCGCCTTGCAAGATAAATACCAGCTTTCAGCCACTTTAGCACATGCATCATGATGACCTCCCATCACATGGTCACAGAGCATCCTTTCTTCGTTTGGTATCCAAGATGGATGACAAGACAGAAAGAATCAGGGAAGTGTAGAGAGAGAATGGTAAAGAAGGTAAAACCATATGGCCGAAGGCAGCAAGTGCAAAATTCAAGATTACATTATAATAAACACACAATGGGGACCACAGTAATCTTAATTTTGATTTCCACTATGTACTTAACTTACAGATTTCCAAATGCAATCAATATAATGTGTTACCTATTAATGAATCTGTAGAGTCATTTTAGCGTGCTGAAAAAGAACTCTGCTTAAACAATACTTGTTGGTACATATCCATTCCAAACTGCAGGTACCAGTTTGGGAATTTCCTATAATGATGTCTCCCATTATTTTATAAACAAGAACATTTTAAGTAATAACAGCTAATGATTTGATTCAAGTTCTGTGTTCCAGAAAGGGGCATGAGTAACTAAGCAAGAGCGTTTAGAACTTGATGCCAGGACAAACATGATGTCCTGTTTGGATCTGCTGCCACAGCATTTCTGAGAAAGGGTTTGTCCTTCCATGGAGCAACTCAGGTTCAGGCTCTGACAGCCTGATCACGCCTGTTCTGTTCTGACATTATTTGCTGCTACCATGAAAAGACAAGGAAGGACAGTACCTATTCTGCAATACCTCTCTGCTTCATTCTGCCCTTAGAAGATCCCTTCCTGGCTAATCTGTTGAAGCTTTGGTCCCCTCACTGAGAAATAAAGACATGTATCCAAGGAGTTAGTGCAATCATTTCTCAATTTTTCCTATATAATGAACAAGTCCTAATGAAAAAATACAAAGTTAATTAGGGCATGAATTGACAATTACTATACATACATCCACAGCATATTTAGAACTATTAATGTTTTTAAGAGAAACAGAAAGGAGACAGTTGAAACAGTATCACACAATTCCATCAAGAAAATAAGATACAATTGGGGTGAGCATTTCTATTACAAAATCAGGGTCTGCTCAGTTGAAAGTATTCCATGTGGAGAGAAGCTAGTGATGAGAACACTTTCAGAAACAAAATGGGAACAATAATGTTTTTTCTGGAGCATCACAGATGGTTTCAGAATTGAAAACTGTCAAAGTTAAATATATAAGAAAGGGTTTACCCCAGATTTTAAACATATTTTCATAAATAAGAGAAGTTACTTTGGGGGAAAAAACTATGTAGACAGTGTTCCTTTAAAGATGTTTGTAGCTATTACATGTTACCTTGGGGGTTTTTTCTGCCCTGGTAGTTACCGTATTAAGCTCCCATGCATAAACTTTTTTCAGGCAACTGATACTAAGTTAGAAACCATCACCTGGCAAGGTTGAAAAAAAATGTTTCTGTATCTGACTGACATTGAAATGAAAAGGTGGATCCAAAGAAGTTTTCTCTTCAGACCCTGTTCCTTTTTGCTATCTTCAGTGAACACACGCGAGCAAGAACAACACCCTGGCAGGGTCCCCTCAGCCCTCCTGAAGGCAAAGAGATGAAGGGCTGCGTGCTGGAAGTTTCACTGTCTGCAGTCCTTGACAAGCCCTCCTGTGAATGAAGTGCCTAGATTTCCTAACTGATCCATAAGGCAAATGATGGCTTTTTTGGCTCTTCCAATATTCACTTCCCGCACAATGTAAAAGCCTGAAGCACTTTGGAGGATGCATATATTATGGGTCAACTGGATTTAGCTTCTATAACTCAAAATTGTCTGCTGGAAAAATGGTCTAAACATTTTTACATACTTGTCTCGCCACTTTATAGTGAAAATAATGTTATTATATATACGCAAACCTAGAAATATACGTTTGCAAAGGTTGTGCTAAGTTAAAAAGAAAGGAAGCACACGACAGCTGGTGTTCATGTGCCTGTCAGTAGATAATCATGAATGATTTAGTTTTCCAATGAGCTTTGAAGTCCATTGTGAAAGACTCTTAGGGAAAATCAATACCTGCAAGATAAATGGCAAAGTCTGTGAATTAGAAATAGAGAAGTACTGAACCAGTGTTCGTCAAAATAGAGAGTTCAAACATGCAGTTCCTGTGGTGTATCGCAGCATAACTTCATGTAATTATCAAGAATTCCAAGGGAGGAAGTAGACACCGAGCTGACAATATTTGCTGATTACCCCAGGTCTCTTTTTTTTTTTTTAATAAAACACATAGAAGTTTGGAGAGGACTGACAAGAGTGAAGGATAAACACTCCAAGAACTAGGCAAATTAAATGTAACCCAGATAAATATAAGCTAGGCAAAACCAGTGTAAATATCCAAATTAATCTGTCTCCAGAGGCTACTGCAACTCAGAAATTCAGTAATACTCTCAGTAATTCAGTAATACTCTCAGTAAGCAAATAATATTGGTTGGCTCTAAAATTACAGTATTTCTAAAGAAAAGTTTCTCTGGGTCTTAATGAACAGTTCTGTGAAAAAGATCACCTATAAAACCTGTGCAACTGAAAAGCAGACAAATCAGTAACAAATAAAATTCCCACATTTATTAGAAAGAGGATGGAAACTTAATATAAATTGCATCATGCCCACAAGATTCAAATGTCACTGTGTTGAGTTTTGGGCCTGCACTTTAAATGTACCTGGGCTGTTTTTAATCTTTTAACTCTTTGTACACATGCACATTCCCACACCTCCCTCATAAATGCTCCATTTTCACATACGTGTTGTGCAATCAATTAGTAATATTTGCCACTGTTTATAGTGTGTGCCGGGCTGTTGACACGTGACAGAAGTTGGCTGATGCATCACCCCGTAAGCACCCCATAACACCATTTGCTGTAGCACAAGGCCCGTCAGCAAGGTGTATTTGCAAGTCATGAGGAAAAAAAAATGCTCCTGCTTTTAATTTCAGACAGAAGATTAGTCTGTGAAAGGAAACACTTGGCAGTGGTTCAGCTGATCACTTTTGATAACACATAGAGCCATTTTATGAGCTGTTAAAAAAGTGAGAACTACAGAAGAGGATATTTTCTTACTGCTGCTCTGATAAACAAGCATAACAAGCATTATTTTGGCCTTTAAAAAAAAAACACAACACAACACCACCACCACCAACAACAAAAAAACCAAAAATCTCCAAGATGCTTTACCATAAAGCAAAAATAACAGGTCCACATTTTTCACATTTGTTGGCAGTGCAGTTTTATACTTTAGACTCATAATTACAGAGATTTAACAATAACTTCCAGTTGCTTTACTGGCTTCACTACTTAGCTTGATTCACATCAGTGGAGGATTTAGGTCTTACCTGTCATACCTGTCTTTCCATTTTGTTTTTTTCTTCTTTTACATCATGTTGAAATACACGTGCCCAGAAAAATGCTCAAGATTATTCTATCACTTCTCAAATCTCCATCATGGGATTGTTTTTTTTTAATGTGCAAGCACCACCTCAACAGACCAGGTTAAAACACAATCAGCCCTGCTCACAGGGCAAAGGCTGGATATCACCCCAAGCCTTTTGTACAAGGGGAAAGCAACCGCCATGGCACAAATGAAAAGGGCTCTCTAGAGCTTTGTCAGCGATGCACTGTTTCAAGGCAGCTTCAATACTGGATGGTAGAACCAGATTGGAAAACACACACTGAAACCACATGTGGAAACACCTTTACTTACTGTGTTAAAATTTGGGAAGAATCCAACAGCAGAGCTGCTGTCCACGGGGAAGGGCATAAAGGGTTTGATATCCAGGGAAGGCTGCATCATCAAGGTAGGTGTGCGCACAAGGGTGGGAAGTGAAGTAGTGCCTGCCAAGAGCAAACAAAACCAGGAATTCATAGTATTCTCCTTCCCACAACACACACAGTATAGCTGATAATCTGCCAAGAAAAAATAATACAGGGATCTGATAAAGAGGCTGTGTAGGAGTTAATGTCATTTAAAGAAACCTATTTACACACAGTACGGAGGCGGCAGAGGCACTTCCCTATGGCCATGGATACTCAGAGGCTGAAGAGGAGACATATGGTATATAAATCACATTGGCAAGTAGAATAAATCCTTTCTACAGCTGGAAAGTTTTCTGTGCCAAAAAGGCCAGGATGGGTGCCCATCAAGTCAGATGCTTTTACAATTCATGGTTGCCTATTCGATCAGCTAGCACAGACAACACATGTAAGCTGAAATCCTGGGGTTTGTTTCCAAACAGTGAGCTGCATGTTATTTTTTTGCCTCTTCTGACTATCAGGTGCAGCACAAACACCTTTATGCTGTAAAAATGCCTTTTTTACAGCGCAAGGCAAATATTAGAAAACAGCCTACAATTAAATAATCAGCTAACATATAAACGAACACAACTCTTTACATGCAATGCAAACCAGCATTTTCTAAAATGGAGCCCAGATATTTACCTAAAAAAAAAAAAACAAAACAAAACAACACAGCCTTCCAGAAATCTACACACTGAAATTCTTTCTGTATACACTTAAGAATCACTGCCCAGCAAGATCCTGGAGGAATGGGGAGGCACAGATGTCCAAATATTCATTTTTAACTAGCTATCTGCCCTATTCACACAATAAGTGTACCTAGTACACAGCTTCCAGCTATGCCTGTGGGCGTATTTTTTCCCCTTAAATCATACAAAAAAGATTTCTAATAACATGTCTCTCACTGAAATAAAAAGATGCCAAAAAAACCCAAAAGCCCAAACTCAGTTTCTTCTTCCCAGGTCGAATAAATAATTCAACACCGATTGGAACAGGCAGTAGAACACGACTGTCCCACACCTCTAAAGGAGGGTGAGTCACCCTCTGCCTCTCCTACTCTGTCACAATTTCTTCCTAATTACCACCTTCTCCCACTCCCTGGTGGCCCAGAGCTGGGAGCAGAACAGGCCCCTCAGGAGCTTCCCTGGTTTCAAGCAGAGCTTACACAGTACCTGAGCTTTTTAACCCAGTCAGGAAAGGGATGGGGGCAGAGGGAGGAGGGAAAAGAGAAGGAATGGGAAGGGAACTGAAAGGATGGGGTTAGAAAACTAAACAAGCATTTCTCCCTCTCTTCTCCCGTCAAATAAAATCATTTGAATCTACTTTAAAAATGTGAGGTTGCCTGAGTGCCATGAATGGATTTCCCTTTCTGCTTATGAAGGACACACAAAACTGAAGGCAGAATAGATATTTTCATCCTTTTCTTATCGCTGTCCTGCCTCCATAGGCACCCATCTCATGATATCCAAGAGGAACGCTAAGTTCAGAAGCCAGATGGGGCTGCATGAATTTTTTGGATGACCAAACACTTACAGCTAGCCCTGAGCTCAAATTTTGTCCATGCTGGAGAGACAGTCATTGTGATCACAGCTGCAGCACGGTAAATATTACATTATGGTCTAGCAGACAAATAGCAGGCTGTAATCTATCCTCTGTTTCTTCTATAGGAAAAGCATGATGATTGCACAAAGATGGGTCACTGGCAGCTACGGAGAGAGAACTGTTTCACAACATCCCAAACGAGCTGCACAACTTGAAAGGAAAAATATGCTTGAGAAACTTTCCCAGAATATTTTCTCCCTTCTTCTATTCCAATACTTTCATAAATGACAGGTTTGTTTCTGGATAAGCTCATGAAGCTCACTGACAGTTGTGTCTAATTAACTGGAAGTCAAAGCTTATTCAAATGGAGACACAAACATCTAAAAGCTAAAGGCTAGCATGCCTATAGTTTCTTACTCATATCCATAATAGAAAAGATGCACCAGTAGGAAAGCAGTGTGTCAGAGTATTTACCCAAAAAAAGTATCTTCAACTGCAAAAATGGTGATTATTTCTACTAGCTGGTTCTGAAACAGTAGATTTACATAATTTGGATTTCAGAGTCGCATTCAAACAGGAGCTACGTTGTATTCAATTACCTAAAGCATGATCATCAATCTAACTTCTCCAAGTTTCTCTTTGAAGTTCATACACAATTAAAGATCCATGAAGTTAAATAAGACCTGTTTTCTCTTTACATATACATACTTCAATGAAGCTATGGTTACATATTTTAACTCAATTTTACAGAAAAAAAAACAACAACAGAATAGACTTATATTGTGACACATTTAAAATCAGAGTTAAGTTAGGTTTCTGATGCTGTCTTTCTTCAATGTATAGAAAGCATTTGGGATAAAATTTTTAAAATTAAAAAACAATTATCATCCTCCTGAAAACAATGTAACCTTCTTTGTAGTCCTTTGGTGAGTACAGATCCTTTTAGATGGAAAAGACAGTTGAAATCTCTCTGTAGTTTTGCAGTCTGTGGAGTTTCTGCTGCCAGAGTAACTTATGACCAGGAAACTAGGACACATTCAGAGTCCATACAGAAAACATACACACCTACCAGACTGATTGGTGAAGCCACTAATAAGAAGAAATTTGTTCCCTTCCGTTTGCCAGTTTACTACTTCAGCAATTGCCAATCAAATATCAATGACCCTGTTGGACTGAAGTTTGACTTTCAGACCCATCTTTGAAAGCCTCTGAAAGAATTATCAGATAAAAGTGACCTAAACTACAAGTAGAAGCATTCCATGACAAAATCAAATGTAATAGGACAGTTTCACACTGGCATTGTTCCCAAAGGTCAAACAGATTCTCACCACCACTCCACTAAATCTGTATGCAGACCTGAGCTAAGCAGGAATACTGGCAAAAGAAAGATGTTGCTGACAATCATTATTCTCAGAAATTTAACAGATGTTTACCATTTCATTAGCATTTTAATGATAAAACCAACTTCTCATGTCAAACACATTGTTTTAAACTACTTGTAAATCTTTGGAATAAATATACTGAGCTTGTAAATTTATTTGCTTATTTCAGCTTCATGATTATTAAATAGTATTTTATCTTCTTAACTTCAATTTTGGTTCCCACAGCAGGAGTTATCCATGTACTGGAAACGCAAGCCACAGACAGACTTTGCCAAAAGGCATCGATCTGCGCTGGTCCATTTTACCCTTGTCTAAGAAGAGGGGAAACAGGTTTTCATCTCAGCAGATGATCCAAAGTGTTCAATTTCATTCGAAGCTTTTCTTTCCCCTACACATACTTGTCTGAAAAACAAGTCCCTGTGTAACAGGTGCTGCTCCTCTTTAGCCACCTACATATGGTTTCACGTACACTGCAATGCACTGGGACACTGATGATTCTACTAAAGTTAGGAAAGGCTGCATCCTTTACCCAAATTTCATCTGTCTTTAACAAACAAGGCATGTAATTAATAGATTAAGCAGCGAAAGTGATATTTTTGGGGAGCAATTAGGAAGTTTTGCATCTGTCCCTCCTGTGGCAGGACATGTCCCCTGGGCCAGTAAGACAAGTTTTAGGTGCCAGAAACAGGGCAGATGACACAGGGTCTTGAATCTCCAACAACAACCCCCCACAACTCTTTTGCAGCTTCACAGGAAAAACTAGCAAGAATGCAGTTTTGGCAGAGACAATCACAATTAACTTTGGCCATGGTGAACTTTCTCAAATAAGAGTCGTGACAAGTTCAGTCAAATCTAAGCACACAGTTTCTCCCTTTGTATGTCTTGAAAACTATTTGTGACAGCTCTACTTCTGTGATTTTCTCCCCAAGTGGTTTTGTCACTGAAAAACAGGAAAAAAAGGAGTAATGTCTGCTCATTAACTCCTCTGATCTGCGTCAGGATTAGGCCATTACACAAAAAACCTCAATTCCATCACTGAACTCCCTCATCTAAAACACATTTTGTGAACTATTTCAGCTTGCTTAAAGAAATGAATTACCTTCCAGACCTGTAAGCACGCTCTTTCAAAGTCTTCACTAAAGGCAGCTATAGAGAAATCTGAAGCCATACTCCAGTCTCTCCCTTTCATCTATTACCTAAAAGATGTTATTAGAATGTCTAAATCCTCCCATCCAAAGAAGTATTCCACACTCAGCACCAGAGCAGTGAAAGAGCAGCTGAAGAGCTATCAGGACTGAATAAAAGTACTTGGTTCACAAAATTCTGTGAAGTGGACAATCAACATCCACCGGGGATTGCACATGGTTGCATTTGTTTTAACGTGTGCCATGCACAGTACCTGGGAAAATTTCAAAGGGACATTGTTTGAGATAGTCACACCCACTGCTATGTAGGTGCATCACACTGACAGTTTCCAGTTTATGGGCAGGCTGTGTTGCCTTTTTTCCTCTCTGAATTGTTCTGCCCATTTTCAGCTGTGAGGAGCCTTTACTTCCTATGGCAATGTTGAGGAGCCTGACTCAGCCATGGAACAGTAGCAATGAAACTGATATTATGGATCAGTTCTGGGCTTTCTCCTCCCTGGACCTTTTTAGAACTGGGTTTTTTCAGACACTGCTTGAGGCAATAGTACACCTTTGAGGGTGGATGACAAATTGCCCCTTTTTTGTACGTATGTCCTGTATTAGTTATGGACTGCCACCAGAGTGTGCACAGCCACCCTGCCTTTAGACCTCCCACTGTCATCTCCACTTGCAGCGTTTTCCTTCCGAGCTCCAGAAGGTGGAAGCAGCTCCCTGGAAGGATTCTGAGACAATTCTGCCTGTGTTCATCTATGAGCTTTTTCTGGTACCCTACAGTTTCTGTACAGTTCATTATTGGCAGTGGAAACTTTGAACATTATCAGAAATATTTACTTCAGCACGTGGCTCAAAAATCCAGTTTCATAAACAGGTTAGAGCCAGAGGTAGCACCTAGGGCTTTCAGATTGGATACAAACCTCTTCAGCTCTATTGACTATGACTTGCAATACACTCCGAAACTCCCCACCACAGCTAAAAAACCCCAACAAGACTTTCCTACACTTGCTTATACTCAGCTTTATGGGAAGATAGACACACTAAAATTATGCTTATAAAAAAACCCCTCCACTTAACCATACCATAAAAAATGAATAGGATTTTCTCCCCTTTTATATCATGCCCCATTGCATCATGCCCCAGGATCTATCTACTTCTACCACAATTTTTTCCCCCATATGTGACAGGTAAAAACCAATCACTTGCAAGTCATTACATTGTGTTGTTTAGGCATTTGACACTAGCTCCTGAGATATTTCACAATGCTTAATATTAGTCCTTATTCCTTTTCAGTATGATCAGGATTTAGTAATTTTCTAATTTCATTTTTTTTTACTTACAGCTATACATGGGTATTAGAAGGCGTCATCTGTTTCTGTTTATGCCTAAGATAAACTGTCAAAAACAAGTTAAGTGCAAGTAAATAATTCAGAGTTTCTGAACAGCAGGTGTTGATATCAAAATGCTTAAGGAAAAATCTACTCTACAAGCATCCCATTAATTATATTCATGGAGGTGAATATTAACACATTCACTCTTCTTAAATAAAAGAAGTTAATAAATACAGCATTTTAGTAGATTTTTTTTTTTGCATTTCACTCAACAGAACAAACATTTCTTCCTTATAATATGGTGGTGTGACGAATGAGACTTATGGCACCCACAGGGATTCCAGTCTGTCAAGAGAAGTCAGGGAAAGATAAGACCATTATTTCAACAAATTTTCCCAAATGACAAATTAACATAACCCTAAGAGATAACCCAGTAATTGGGCAACTCACTTTCAGAAATAACTTGAAGAGGAAGCCCAGCATATATGAGACATGGCACAGCCCGTCTCATACAGCAGACAACAGGAAAACGCTAACAAGTTCTCTGCCCCATGGGCACCACACCAACTAACACACTAATGAATGAGGATGCAGCTCCTTTGGGAGCCGATATGATTACCATCAGAGCTACTGACACGCATCTTTTAAAACTTGGAGAGTGCACTCATAAACATTACTAAGATACCAGTGGAGCAGTCAGACCTTCCATTAACTTATTAATGAATTTAAAGAGCACAAACCATACCCACCCACTCATGTTTGGTGAATAAAATCCTCAAAAGATGTGATGTTTTGTTTTTTTCAGAAGCCACAAGGAAAGGCAGCAAGAACTGCGGTAGAAATAACAGCTACTCAACAGCATGAAGGAAGAACCCCTCTGTGGAACACTCTCCAGGCAAGTGAAAAGAAAGCACTGGTCCAGGTCCAGCCTTCCATAGCAACATACAGATACAAAATGATATGCCAAATATTTTGCACTCCATTCAGAGTTTCATTTTTCAGTAGTTGTCTCAGCAAGCCCAGAGGCATTTGATGTAACGCCACTGCAATGTACAGATTACCTATGTATTGTACAGTTTAAATTCTTCACACTCAAGAATGACTTATCCAAAAAAGTCAGATTATAAAAGTAATTCTCCCCCTACAAGTTTAAACATGATTTCTACTATACTTGAGCATGAAGTTA
Source organism: Grallaria varia (assembly GCA_013396735.1). Classification (NCBI taxonomy): domain Eukaryota; kingdom Metazoa; phylum Chordata; class Aves; order Passeriformes; family Formicariidae; genus Grallaria; species Grallaria varia. The sequence continues at coordinate 194,462 of VWZG01007029.1, forward strand.
GTATTTCTATTATTATCCATATAGAAACAAATGTTCTATGAAGGTTTACTAACAGAATTCCATAGTGTACAAAATCAGATACTGTGAAATAAGGTATTTCTATGTTTCAAATACACATAGGATTCCACCAAATAGGTCAATAACAAAAATAAATTGAAATCTGGTGCTGCTGAAATGAACAGAAGCTTTGGCATTTAATCAATCCAAAAAGTCAACCATCACATACTTACCTGATACTGATCAATATATTTACACTCATGAAAAAGTAGTATAGCTCTAAGTTGCATGTATTTCACATAAGAATTCTAAAAATAAAAACATAAACCTACTTGTACTTACAAGTAAGCATATCTTCATTAGATCAGATCTTCATTAAAATATTAGGTGCTGATTTGGAATTAGTTTAACTTCCATTAATTGTTAATATTCCTCTGCCCAGCTAATTGTTTTCCACCTCCAATGCCCTATGACTGAAGGTGGTTCACTTAAAAAATAAAAATGTAGACTACAGATCATAAATATTAGGTATATACTTGATACATATTCAACTGATATAAAACCCGTCTGTTATGATGATATTAATATTTTAATATTAATATTCAAAAAAACTCTGTCAGTATTTATTGCCTTAATATCTACATTTAGTGTATCAAAGTCATGTACATGGACACATAATAATGTCTACTGGGGTCAGAAGGAGGGTGAGGAGAATGACGGTATAGATCCAAAAAATAGGAGACAGGAATTTCAGTATTTTAGAGACAAATTTACTAGAAAATTAATCAAGAAAAATCTTATTCTGCTTGCAGTTGTACTGTCTTTCTAACAGTTTGCAATAACAACAGCAGTCCCTCATAGGTTTGGTATAGAAGATACCAGAACAGATGGAGTGGGAAGAGAAGTCCAATAATTAGAAGTGGAACAGATTATCTTGCATTTTTCTTAAATAACTGTGTTACAATTGCCTGACCATAACATTTGAAGAGCCTTGTCCTTCCTGGGTTTGCAGAACGTGTGACTCACACTCCTGTGCTCTTTCTCATCTATCTCCCACTGTGTTCTTGCGGCTGAGAAAATACTTGCACACCTGCCCAACCAACAGCCGAGATCTTACAGCTACTCTGCTACCACTTCCACACACTTTTTTTTCAGTATTTGTATACCCAGGTCAAGTGAGCACCAGAAGTAATATACTGGTATCAAAGCATATTTGTTAGTACTGGCTCCTTGTCAAGTCTAAACAATTAAATAAATTATGGAACATCCTTTACTATATTTAGAAGAAACATGCTGGCTGCAGTACAACTGCAATTCGCTATTATCCATAGATAGTATGGAAGTATTTGTCATTAGTTTCTTAAAAGAGATAATTCTCTAGACTTCTAAAGCAACCAAGACTATTTGTTTGACTGTAAAAGAGTGTCGTGTTACAGCTTAACACCATCGAGCTCAGCAAGTTGGACTTTATTCTAATAAAACAATAACTATTAATAACCCCAACCCTGCCTGCATTAAGGTCAGTTGGAGTTTTGTAGTTTATTTCTGTTTCTTTTTCTCAGAATCTCCTGACTGGTCCAAGCTTCTCCCTCTCGTCTCCACAGATGGAGTGAGCAGCTCTGCCCCCTGCTCTGTTCTTATCTGCTTCTAGGAAATACTGCTTTAGAGTTGTTTTTACTTTGAAGTTTTCCAAGTGTGATAGAAAAAACAGCTGTATCTTTTTCAGCTCTCTATTCTCTTGCCATCTAGACCAATGGAGATCTTTCTGAAATCCTTAAGATCTGTTCTCTTGACTTATTTAAACCAGCCTGCCCCACGCCTTGCCTTTTCCACTCTACCAACACAAAAGCACAGTAATAGAAGGCGTTTGCTTTTCTGCTGTCAGCCTTAAGTGAAAACACGACAACATCACCTCATCCCTACTGAAGTCATAATCTTGTCCAGGGCATGGTGCTACTTCTTGAACAGACTCCACTTTTCTCCTCAGTGCACACTCTTAAGTGCTGGGCATCAAGGCTGTGAGCGTTCCAGGATGGAGCACCGCACTCCCTTTTGGTGCAGGATTCTAACTTAACACAAGCTCTCTTACAAACTGATAAAAGAACAGGAACAAAAAAGCCCAATCTACATTACCTTGAAAGTTTCACAGTTTCGGGGGACTCAGTTGCAGTTAGCTTTTCAGAGTGTCTGTTATGACTTCAACTCTCATATAACCTCATGTTTCTCAAAATCCAGCTCTTATTCTGAATTCTGTCACCCCTAAGCTCATCACCTGAGCCCCAGAAAATACTTTGTTTCAGGAGATGCTGAGCTGTTATTCACTAAAACCAAACAAGTCTGTCACTGGGAATGCTGCTGGGCAGTAATTTTGTCAGTCAGTCAAAACCATTATGCCTTAACTTCTAAATTTGGGTGATTTATGTCTGCGGTTGTCCTCTTGCTCCTTATTCCACTTCAACAGGCCAAACCACTGGTTCAGCAATGCTACACACAAAGGTAACAGAGGTCTAGACACATACACACCCTCACAGATGTGTCTAATCACTTAACCACATTAGACAATTTCCAAAGCTCTTAAAGGTCATCATAGCTCAGCGAATTTCATGCCTCACTTGCTTTTCCCATGTAATGCACAATCTCCTCTAGAAAATACAGTTAACCAAGTTGTTTCTTGGGTTCTTTTGGTAAGTTCTTTTATTGGTATCACTCCCTAAATACCCTTCAGATAAAAGATTACAAGTAATTTAGGTTGCTCGAAGTGGTATCTTGAAAAGATCAGCAATGGAAATCCAGATCTCCACTGAATAAAACCCATTTTCCTTCCAATGACAATTTTCAAATTTTCTGAAATTTCATGAGAAGTTTGAACATTTAATCCACCTCTTTTCTATCCACAAAGTCACAATACCAGTCACAATCTTCCCCTTACTTGCTATCTTTTCCGTAGCTAGGTCCATGTGTTCAGAAGAATCTTTCTGTTTAGAAATAAGAAACAATGAGACAGGGAAGAAAGGTAGATTTAAACCCATCATAATATGGTCCATGTAGCCTACATTCCACATTGAATTTAACTGCTCTGCCACAGCACAGGGCATACAGGCACCAGTCCAAAAGAGATCAAACATGCAAAGGTTTGCTCTACCTGGTGCCCCCAACTAAAGCAACAGGAACATCTTCGTCCTGGAGGATTTCAACTTTCTCCTAATCAGATGCCATACTACAATTCCTTTTCAGAGCCCACACTCTGAATAGCCACAGCAAGGGACAAGTCAGAGCTCTGTTTCTTAGCCCTTACAAGTTACCAGTGCACTCTGTACAACCGTACCCGGAAACACAAAAAGTGCAGACCTCACCCCATGGAAGAAATCAGAAGTCAGACTCAGCACTTCTCTCAACTAAAAATACAAATAAACGTACCTTAACCTGTCTATGAAAAGAGCACAAAAGTTGCATTTCTGACCAAAGTTCTTTAGGCCATTTATAAATGGAAGGCAGATACTACAAGTTTCACCAGTGCCTTACAATATTCAGAAGCTGTATAGGTTTTTGCTATGACCACAAAATCATGAATCATTTCAGCAAATCAAAAGCATAACAAAACAGAGACCATGTAGTTCCATAAAGGCTTCCCACTATTAATCAGTGACACGATGCTTTCCTTAGTCCCTAAGGTTATAACCCACCTCCTCTGCAGCACGTTAACATAAACACAGCTTCAGACCCACAGGTAAATAACCCGTTCTTTACAATATGCCACTTTGGGTGCTATGAGACAGCAGGCAACCAGCAAGCCTGAACAAATCTGGACTGTTGCAATTGTGTGCTTAGCTTTAATTATCCTTGAGAAAAGTACACCATATGTCTGAAATGTGCTCCCTGATTCTTGGGGCTGTCCTGCGCAGGGCCAGGAGTTGGGCTTTGATGATCCTTGTGGATTACTTCTACTCAGAATAATCTGTGATTTTGCAATTCTAGGAGTGGTTGCAATTTCACCCCAGAGGGAGGGTAGCCTGCTATTGACATCACCAGATCAAATATAACCTAAAACACTGACAAAACTCTATTTCAGTGGCATTTGCCCTGCTATTATTCTTAGAATTAAACTTAAAAGAGTTACTAGCTAGCTGGCTGCTGTAGCGCTGCATTTTAAATAACTTCTGAGAAAAAAAAAAGGAGAAACAAAAAGTGAAAAGAAATGGCGTCTGCTTGAATTTTTTGAAGAGTTCATAAAAGGGGACCTCAGAGCACAGGGTTACAGACAGCATGGGGGTCATGACATCCCAGTGATCAAAGTCCATGAATCCTGGCTCTCCTGAATTAAGGTGCACTGCTTTAGTTATTCTCAAAGTCAGCACTGATGAATAAGTAAGAACTTGAAAATTTATAAAACTATAATATATGCTATCGACCCTCAATTACACAGGGAGAATGAAGACAAGAGATTTCAAATTAACAGATCTGTTAGCACAGATAGATGCATTTGTGGTGTTCCTGAACTTTAATTAAACACTTTCATCTGACTAGAAACCTTATTTTACTCTCGGGTGCAGCAGTGCACCAGCCCTGCCAGGAGATGGTACCAAACACATTTGGTGCTGTTTTGTTTTCAAAGAACGGATGACATCAACTTCAGCAATTCTACCCTCAGTTACTTTCAGAAAGAGAGAAGCAAAAATAAAAGAAAGCAATATGTAACTGAATGTCTCTGTTAATCTAAATTGAGATTGGATGAAAGAATAATTCTTTCAACAAAACATTCAAACTGACTTTTAACAGGATTTCAGCTGGTACAAGCCTTTTAAAAAAAGTCACCTCTAGTTTCCCATAGACTAATTAATATCACTTCAAAACTATTTATTTAATAAACTAAATGTAATTAATCACTTTACTGCAAATAAAGACAAACAACCAGAAGGCAAGAGTTGATGTAAAAAAAGCGTGCCAGCATTTTGCAGACACATGCCCCGCAGCCTGCACCTACTCCCCACTGCGACGCCGGAGCCCAGGGGCAGGCTGGGCGGGTGGGGCAGCGCAGGGAGCCAGACCACCTGTAAACAAACCGGCACAAGCCAACAGAAGAGAAATCTGCCTTGAACCAGACCAGGTCGAGCTGATGTCACGGTTGTCAAACAGGGAGATGCAGCCGAAAAGAAAAGTTTTGTGAGCACTGAAATTTCCTTTTCTCCTCCAGACTCACCTGAACCAGCCCACACCTTTTGTGCAGGGTAACAGATGGATTTCATTCCTGCCACAGTGTATTTCTGGTTATTTCTCTCAGGATGGTATCTGTTCAAGTTGATAACATGGCAGTGTTAACTCCAGCTCACCTTACGAACAGAGCAATCCTGTCCTGTATTCACAGAACAGTGACTCCTGCTTGTGCTGCACTGCACTCAGCTCCTCTTCTCCTTTGTATACTTCATATTCATTTGTCCTGTTCTTCAAAGGGAAGATCGTCTATTAGTTCTTAATGTCAGACTGTTCATTCTTCTCTTTTAGAATCACTGTGACCCCATCAGCTCTCTCATTGCTCTGAAACCTCTTCACAAGTGGCAACAGATCTGATATTTTCATCCGTTCAAGTATCTTTGCATTGCATTTGTCAGAGCCAGTGCTTTGAAGATTCTGGTTCCCAGAGACACTCTGACCTGTTCTTACAGGCTTTTGTTATTTATGTCAATGATCACCACATTAACACAATTGATGTTTCTAACAAAAAGTAATGCAAAAATGGCACCATGCAATTCAAACTTCTTGGCTTCCTCAGACTTTCACAGAATAACAATCCAACTTTTTTATCTGGTATTCTCTAAGTATTTTAAGTGCACTTGCAGAAAAATTTCTTCAAGTTTGATGCTTAGTTCAGTCTCATTTTATTTTCTAAGTTTTTCTACGGATTCACGTTACTCATTTTTCATCATTCTTGGCAATTTAAAGTACTTTCTGTTTCCTACCTATACACACAGTTCTTATGCTTAAATCCGTAAGAATTTTCTAGTTCAGTGAAATTATCCTTGCCACGCTTTCTAATTTGCCTCTGCTATAGGGAAGTTTGCTGTTGTACTGTTATCAAGATTTCTTTAGAAGAACCTTCAAACTCTTAGAGTATATTTGATAAAATAAAATATCCTAATAAGCGCATCTCACAGGAAAAAATCCACTCAATCCTCTCCTTAAAATTACTCTCACTACCGGTTGTTTGGTGTGTTATCACGTAGCAACATTTTTTTGCATAATTTAAAACTCAGACAAGATGGCTATTCTGTCACTTTTTTTCAGATACAAAGCAACTCCCCATCACTTCTAATAAATACACTTTGTACTATCTTAAAAATAATTTTAAGGTTTCACTCTAATTTTAAAAGCAACAATCAATGCTTAATATTCAGTATTCTAAATAGTAGTTCAAGGAAAATAGCAGCATACATGCTCCAGCCTGCCTCCTGGAATAGGCAGATGTATTTCCCTCAGCCTTTCACTTTCTGAATCCCTGGTTATATACCATGATAAATAACTGAGCCTATAATTCTGAGTGGTGAGAAAGAAGCAATGCACACTTCTTTTTTCTCCTCTGTTCTGATGCCTGATTTAAGAATGTGCTTAAATTTCCAGTCACTGAGCTTTAAGTTCATGTTTAAAGATTCTCTTGAGAATACCACGCACATTGAACCTGACTTCACACTTAGCGATAGGCAAGACTGAAGTAACAGAGGCTTTTCTACTAAAAGATAACGCCAATTTTACAGAAAGCATATGGTTTGAAATATGACTTCACGTGTCCAAATTGTTCAAAACTTAGCAATGAGAGTTGAAACTACGTAATTCAAAGAAAGGATGTTTTTGTTTTGTGAAGTGGGAAGAACTGGCAAAAGGTATCAAGGAAATAAAATACTGGTATTGCAAAGGCATGGTTTCCTCCCCCTAGTGATGTCTCTAGGAGCTATAATGCTACTCACTGCAACAGGGAGAGCAAAAACCCTGAAATGCAACCCAGATTACTGGGGAGAGGATTATTTGTGAAGTCACAGTTGAAGGTATTTGATCAGTATACTTTTAGACATAAAGAAATTTTAAAAATACTCTATAATCTGCCTCTGGTTTTCCCACTTAGTTGCATAGACTTGTGAAACCAAGGGAAGCAAGACTGCTTTTATAAACTTAAGACCTGGAGGTATGACATGTGAAGTACCAAACTCCGGCAAATTATTCAAATGTGGACCTATTACCCTGGTACAAATCTGTCATGATTCCATTTAAGTCCACAGAATCACTAGGATTAGCAGCAGTACAAGTGTGAAATTTGGCAATTAACTTCAGCAAGAGGAGCTCTGCATAGAAGCAGCAGCTGCCAGGTCAGACTCTATAGCTAACCTTTCCCAAAGCAAGAATAAGATGAGGTACCAAGGTATTTGTTATCAGTTTCATTCAGTTTGATACACCACCAGAAACTGCTACATGCTCTGTGTTGACTAATAATTCTCAAACTGCTGCCCAGAGAAACCTAATGAGAGTACCAAATGCACAAACACTGCATGGGAAGAGGCAAACAATTACGACATTACAGAGCTTTAGTAGTAGGAGGAACCCATCAAGCAAGTCATGCAGAATGACTTGGAGTGCAGGAAGAGCATCACAGCTTACCCACTCCTCTATTCCCACATATAGTGAACTACACATTGTAGCTCTCCCTCTGTTTCTGTGCAGATGTCTGCATTATAACTTCTTGCAGAAGTATCTGCTGCAGTACCATGCTAAATTTGGCAAGAGAGACTTGCAAAGACTTGATCCTTAGTTAAGGTCAAGGCTCATGTGGATACACCAAACTTAGTTTCACGTCAAGCATGAGTTCCAGAACAGCTTTAAAATATGCCACATATTTCCCCAATAGATACAGCCTTTCAGAGTGAAACTATGCCCCAGAATACACTCACTCCATGTAACCTGAGGGTTCTTACCATAAGTCCCTAATTCAGGAGCTGAAGTTCCTTAAGGAGCTGAGTAAGTAGGCAGCTATGAACTTGCATTTTGCAGCAGCAGGTCAATCACCAACAGAAGGAGCCCACATTTTTTAACACAGTCACCTTCAAGAGACAGCATAAGTGATTTCCCTCCACCTCCATTGGCAGCACCTACACCCCTGGAATTTGCGTCCTTTTTCCAGAGTTTTCCTCACAGTGCTATAGGAGTATTGGACATGAGTCTGGGTGAAACGTCTCCATTGCTATAGTATATGCCTGTCAGCACAGGAGAAGATCAGACAGCTGAACTTACCATTAACTTGCTTTCGTGCACTTTGATCAGGAAAATGCATAACAACCTTAGCTGGTTCCAGAGGAAAAGACTCTTAGGCATTTGAAAAAGAGTAGTCAGAGTGAAGGAGTTACAAGTAGAAGCCCATTTGCCAGCAGTAGAATGTTTAGATTGATGAGAAAAATGTAAATTATTCTAAATCTAGGTCAGAGATGTGACATGTATTAAATTTTGGGTTTGGTTTCTTTTGTTTGTGTGGTCATTTTTAATTTAAGGTTCACTTCACAATAAGTTTTGCACAGACAGTTTTTAATATTACAATTTTCTGCCAACACAGAAATTCAGGCTTATACAACTCCTTTTTTCCCAGGACATGAAATTGAAACATCTTCTATTAAACACTACTGGAAAGTTACACTGAAAAAATATACGAATCATGCAAAAGGGAAATCTAGTCCTTAGATGTATGTTCTATTATAAAAGAACATAAATTTATATCACATATTTTAAATGCTTTATGGAATGCACGTTTGACTTGAGTACCATGAATGACATGTCAATTGAAAAAAAAAAAAAAAGAAAAAATATAGGTATGTCTTTAGACAACACTGGAGTCAGAATAGAAAATGCTGATAAACATTTTCTTTTCTTTCCCCAGATTTAACAGCATTGCTGGCAACAAGGGACTCTAGAAGAGCAACCTTTCAACATGAAAAAAAACCAAGGAAATATTTCTCCAACACAAATGGAGAAGCAGTCATCCTGTGGCATGAGATCTCATCTACAGCACAGTATTTAATTCTTGGTATCCATGATGAAGGACAGGAAAAATTAACTTAAAATGAGAATAAGAAGAAATCATAAGAGCATGGATTCCAGTGTGGCAAGCATTAGAAAACTTCAGCTAACTTTGAGACTGTAAATGTCTGTGACTACAAGAACAGTGGGTTGGACAAGATGAGCATTACCTAGTATTTCTACTTCTATGTATATTCAAATAAAACAGTGGGGAAAATCTGTAAATCAGTCTAAAACCACCTTTATATGTTGGGGTAGTTACAGACTGATGAATCCCTTCATCAGGCAGGGGTGCAGAGTTAAAAAGACTTAGACAAAAACTACAGAAAATAAAAATATCTGGAAATTTTGTCTGAAAAAACTTGAGTGCCTTTGGTCATGCAGTGAGAAATATGAAAAAAAAAAAAAAAAAGGTATAAATAGTAAAAACGCTTGATGTCTTTCCAAATACTATTTGAGGTGCAAGAGTGAGGGATTGACCTGCCAGAGTAGCAACTAAGGTGAAGGAGGAAAAAGTCCATTTAATAGCAGCCTAATAACATGGCCCCAGCATGAGGCACAAAGCTCAAAGGATCAATGTATTCCTTACTTGAAGGAAGGACTTATCAGTCCCTCTCTGATAAACCTCTTTGTGTTGGGCAGTAGGTACCTTTTAACAGGAAAAGGATTTACAAACTGAAAAGAGGCCGAGGTAAAGCAAGCTCTGGGCAGTCTGGAAAATACAAGAAGTTAAATACGGACACCCTTGGAACAAGACATGAGAGACATAGAGGCAAGAGGGGGGTAGAAGTATTTTAAAGACTTCTGAGGTAAAGAATTCTGAAAGGTTTGGAGATTAGAGAGAACTGAAATAAAGGGATATAAGCAAGAAAAACAGGTCTGAAGCTTCTTGACACCAAGATTATTCTGAGTGGTATTTCATGTTCATGGTGGCAGCCTTTTTCAGCTGAACCAAACTATGGAAATAATCTCCCACGAGAATTTGAGATTCTCAACCACACATGCTTTTGTATCAAGACTGAATAAAATGGTTCTATACGTACAAGAGAAGAAATGCCACGCAGATGAGGAGAGCATTAGATGACTAGCAATGGGTACTGTGCTTTGCAATAAGGTATTTATAATAGTCAGTGTCAAACTTATTTGACGAAGTACAAGAATGGTCTTGCTTGATTTCAAGGAGGCTTTGTCTTTCAGAAGGTGTTTTATCATGAGTTTTGGTCAAGAGATCAACAAAACAAAATTTATCACAAGTAAACAAAACCACAAACATATGCTACAAGGTAACATCAATGATGTCCCCACTGCTGTGTATTTTATCGTGTCTATTCTATGGCACAAAAGTGGATCCTTCCTCCATAAAGGTGTCAAAATCTTAACATTATAACACAGAAAGAGACACAGCTCAGTAATTATTTGAATAGACTAGTAAAAGGCTTTAGTTTAAGAAACAAGAAAACTTACTTCTGATTGAAATTTGTGTTTTAATTTTCTAACAGTACTTGCAGGTTTTTGTGTTTGAAGTGCAGAAAACAAGATAAACACTAACAGAGTTACTCTGGAGTTATGTACCTAGTCCTACAGAGAAGTAAAGCAGAAAAACTTTTTATGCTTCTGTCAAATCTGGTTGTTGACAATTGGACAGTTTAGTAGTTCTCAATACAGCAGCCATTGCAAATTCTGGGAAGAGAAGGTTGCTAAGATTCCCTCTCACTCTCTAAGTGGAATTTTCCACTTTATATAAATACTATTTTTGTCAAAGCAATTTGTAGAGTCATGCTACCACTGCACATGAAATGGAAAGTTCCACAGCTGTAATGAAACTGGGAACTTTTGTTCAGGGTACACTTTTATTTTCATATTAAGGACAAACATGCATCATAGTCAAGAGCAGTGTTGCTTATTTTGCAGTAAATACAAGACTTGCAATTTTATTCCTAAATATCAGTTGTATCTGATTTTAAATGCTAATTTTCCATTATGCATTCCCCTCAAAGTTCATGACAAAACACCCTGAGCACAGCTGCTCGTTGCCATGTCCCTCACACCTACTGAAAGTATTTGCTTGCATGCAAAGCACTGTGAGCTGCATCAACAAAACGCAGAAAGAGCTTTCACTTGGGGACATTGGGATTTGTACAAGTTGCATCAAAGCAAGATACCTATCAAAGGATCTATACTTGCTGTTTCTAGAGTGATAGCAACTTTCAGCCACTATTACTGGATACATCAAAGCACTCTGATTAAAAGGTGATCACTGAATCATGAAAGTTAGGACAGACAATCTCAAATCATCCAATCCATCTCCATGGAATAAAACAAGAATTCTACCTTACATCTACAGTATCAGTCAAACATCACATTATCTGAAAATTGCTTTACTATAAATATCACTCAGAACAGAGGGAAAAGAAGTAAAGGTAAGTGAAAAGCTGGCAGGAGAAGTTAAAAAAAAATAAAATAATTGTTCATGGCTCCATGGAATTTGGTGTATTTTCTGTACATGTATATATTTCAAAAAAAAAGAAAAAAATCACCTTTGAACAGATCTATTGACTAAAACCTACAAAAATTCCTAATACATCTCATACTTTAAAGAAGAGTAAGGAAGTTTATGTGATATTTGCAGAATAAATAGCAAATAATGACAAGTGTCAAGATCTCCAGACAGTCTGGAACTTTAATTACTTGAGGGAAAATACAGAGGAAACGAATTAGAAAGATCATTGTTGTTAATTATATAGACTAGTTGATGGAGTTACAACAATTGCTTAGGCATTTCAAGTTCATCCTAGATGTTTCAACTAGATGTTGAAAGAACTGTTCTGTCCAATTCTGGTGAGAGCAATATGGACATATGGCCCACATTACCCGGAAGGTCTGGAATCCCATTGCTTTGAGTTTTGCTTATGCTGGAAAATATATAGTTACAAAACTATAAATATGTACTTGGCTTGCACAGAAAATTGTCACTGATGCTAAATCACAGTGAAAAAAAAGACTTGTATGCAACTTTCCGTTTGCATAAAAGTTTATTGGACTGGACTTAAGGGCAATAATAGCTTTGCTTGTAGGTTGAACAACTTAGGGAATCAAGGAGATTTAATACATATGACAAGTCAGAGAGGAAATGCTCCCCGCAAAGATTCAAGCAAAGGAAAGAGGACTGAAATGGATATAAAATTTCACTGATTGAGTGAGCAGATTTGATTTCACAGAATTGGACCTGAAAGGATACTGACTTAAGCAGGCACAGCTCAGTTTGAGGCCAGCCTGGAGTTAGCTGGTGGCCTTCAGTGACAAACAGTCACATTTGGCACTGTTACATACGTAACTGTCCTTCTCAGGAGAGCAAACAGGTACAGAGAAGCTGCCAGTATCTGCTAATGAACTGTGCAAAAAGGAGCCTGTCAGTCTCAAGTGCTGCTGTTAGCCCATCTCTCATGAAAAAAATGTTCATTTTATTAACTGACCTGGGAACTGCACTCCCACACTTCCAGCAACCCATACCAATTCACCTCATCAAGAACACTTGCCCAAGTTTATTACAGTCTCATATAGATTTCCACTATTCTCTCTTCTACTGCTTGACACATAGTTGAATATATCTGACAAATGAATGAGTAGGTTAAAAGTAAATATGACAGAAATCTTGACATTTGTGACCTTCTCTTCAATGCCTTTCAGCTGACAGTCAGGCACGTACAGTTTTCGTAGTTGCTTGCCCTGATATCATACCAGTGTGCTGACGGCAGAATTGGTAAGAATATGTAACATGACAGACTCTTCCCCCTCTGACTGGTATCTCTCCTCAGCACGACCTGGTGGTGATAACTCTCATAGCACGGCAGGAGACCCTGCCTTGAGGGTGGTCTCTACCCCACCCACGGTGGCCTGCTCTCCTGAAAGTCTGCTCCTGTAAATCATCCCACATTTCATCATTGCAGCTTAACGCAAACTGAGTTCAAGCACTCATCTGGAAAAGATCCCTTCTAGAGAGCCACATCTGTGCTGACTACAAAGACAACTTCCTGAAGCAGTCCATATTTTGAAAGGTGCATGTTTGTACGAGCTTTAAAAAATCCAGGAGAAAATATCCAAGACAAAAAAATGTCAGCAGTTCATTCAAACTAATATCGAACGTGCCACAAGACAGTTATGAAGCTGCTAACACAAAGTAATAAATAGTTGGTAACAGTGCTCTCCTTTGAAATGTTCCAATGTTAACCACAGCATTGCTCCCTTAAGCAGACCTGGTCTCAAACGGTACAGCAGAAGAAGCTGTAAGCAAACAAATGAATAAATGCTGTAAGATCTCAGCTTAACTTTTGCCACAGAGCAAGTTGACGTATGAATGGTTGAGGATGATGTGGGTTAGAATTTCTGTTTCATTAAGAGTTTTAAGAAATTCTAATTAACTGTGAGCTTCAATAACTCTCTTATTTTATTTGCGTACATGTTTTGAGTCTATCTATAGACTTTGAAAACCAGAAGACTGCACAGAAAGCTTTTATATCTGAGACAAAATAAATACAGAAATCTAACTTTCGTCAAGAGCTGGACATGTTTCATAGTGCAAGCAGGTAAATTATTAGAATAAAGCCAATAAAACACACTAATGTGGTCTTCATTAAGGAAGGACACAAACAGCTGTAACTGGATCCACGAGTAACCAAAGATCACATGAGTATCTGTTCAGTTCTCTGAAGTCTAAAACAGAGGTGGTATCCTGCACTGTTGTCAGTGAATGAAGCTGTTGTTTGCCTGCATTACCAGAGGGTTTGTGTGATGCTGTCAAGTTAGACTCTGAAGAACAACAGGTTGCACTTTCCACTCTCCATCTTTTCCATAGAGGAGAAAAGCCGTCTTTGAAAACAGTTCAAACAATCGGGAATCCCAAATTCAATAAATGCAGTGACACTTCTACAAAATATGGAGCACTAACATGATACATTAGCTGGAGAAAGTGGCACTCAAATTCAGCTAATTTAAAATTCCAAAAGATGTCTTGGTACATGCTGCATTGACAGCATGCATACACACATATTAAGAGGCAGAATTCCCACAGTACATCCAGTACCAGCAGTTCCTATAAATTTGTCAAATATCAGACACTAATTACTTAAAGTAATTGTTTTATTTTCATTAAATCATCTGTCACTACTTTTAAGAATGGATTTCCTCATTTAGCATGTCTCAACTACATAAAACCTACTATAATTCCTATTCTCCCTGCTTTAACATCATTCATCCTTCTTTGAAACTTTTCTCTCACAGTTGGTTTCCAGCCCTAGTCTCAGCAGTGGTCACTCTGATCTTCTCACAGCTTATTCCCCAAAAATTATTTTCCATTTTACACGTCAGTAAAATATCCAACCCCTGACCACCATGAGATTAAGATCTAAAATTGATGATACTCCCTTCCAAACTGCTTTTTGTTTAATTATTTGTAAGACAAGCACTGCCCTTTCTTTGTTAAGATGTTTCCTTTTTCAGATCAACACCAAAGCTAGATGAGAAGTTTAACGTTTATCCCTTTTAGGAACTGATCCCACTTTTCTAAAATGATTCTTGTTCTCTGTTCCATTCAGAAAAAGATCAGAAAACTTGAGCTCCTCTCCAGGTGGCATGTGTTGGACATATAAGGAGCTCTTCACTTTCACACAATTCATTCCATTAGAGAAGGTAAACCACAGTTTCCTGATGAATTTCAAAGCAGTACCTCATGTATAATGTATAAAGGCTCCCAATTGTAGCAATCTTACTTTTTCTGGTATATTTTCTGCTTCAGAACGTCCCATGCCATTATACTATAGCCATAGGTGCACTGTCTATTACTGGCTCCAAGTGACATTGGACTGGCATCCATTTTGTTGCTATCAACAATCACTGGAACATTACAGATATTTTGGCTGCAAACCTCACCTACTGCGTTGTTGTTATGCTTAAAGTTGCCATGGAGACAAAAGAACAGCTGAATAGCAATTTTAATGCCTGAGAAATGGTTATACTTTAGTAATAAGAAGCTACTTGCTGGTATGGAATCCAAAGGTTTAAAGGAAGTTATTTTATAGAGTAAATTTTGAATCAAAGCCTTACTCAAAAAAAAAAAAAAAGACAAAAGAGAGTTGTGTTTCCTTCTGCCCACCCTAGTTCTGCTGGCAATGAACAGAGGCAGAGGAGACTTTCTCCCTGCTGTGGCACAAGAGATAAACACGGCAGAAGTTGACTCCAGTCCCATGTCCTGGATAAAACAGGTGCCAAACCAAGCTGCTTACCTTATTTTCTCTTCATATTTGCAAAAAAACTCAAAACGGGAAGGAATGAGGAAGTTCCATGCTTCATCTGCCTCACCAACTAAAGTGCTTCACCACCTCAAGTAAAGTGCTGCTCAAAGTAAACGAACTCACACAACCTAGGGGGAAAAAAAAATTGAGGATCCTCTCCTTGAACCTTTTCCTCTGGCTGCACAGATCTGCTTTCTCTCCAGTGTAACCCTTCCTACACAGACTATGTGCAGAAGCTCAGACGAACAGCTGAATCCCATTGCTCTCTGCTCATAATCCATTAACTCACATTACAGTGTAACTTGCAACTGATGGGAATTGAGGGCACTCCGCCCTGGGATACTTGGCACCTTTCAGATTCCAGTCCTAGATGTATAAATCCTTCATCTTCCCGCAGCTGACTGGACACAACGCATGGGATCAAAATAAGTATTAAGTTTTTTATCTTAAATCCTGTTGTTGGTGAGTTAGAGAATTTCTAAAGACGACTATAAATAGCAGATTATCCCTACTTTGGTACAAACAAAATGCAGTAAAACAGAGCCTTGTTCTGCAAAGCCAACACGTAGTCGAAGCATGCAGCTGTCAGGGACAGCTGAAGGAATATTTTCCTATGCAAGAGCCTTCCCCACACCCTCCACTTGACACTGCTGCCTTGCTCCCAACACCTTAGTGGCAGCCTGAACACAGAACCTGTTCCCAGGGGTTCCTGCCTGATCCTCCCCCAGCAGCAGAAGCAGCTTTAGCCCCTAAATTTCCTTCCCCACGAGCAGCCCCTGACCGCTCTGTTTCCACGAGCTGCAGGATAATACAGGCAGGAGGAATTGTTCTAGCCAGACAGCAAGCGGCAGGGCATAATGCATGAGAGGAGGAGGAAGACCAAGATAATTCTTCCTCCTCCTCACCAGATCTCCCTGTTGAAAGGCACCTACATGCCCTTTCCCACTCACTGAATTCTCTCGCCCTGTGCCTTTGCTCCCCACAGCCCTGACATCCCGCTTGAGGCTGCTGCTACCTCTACAGTAGCCTCTTGTGAACCCTCAGCCTTCAACAGCCTGGCCTCTGTGCCAAAATACATTTTGTTGACACCTCAGAAAGAACACTTCACACAGAGGATTATGATCTTTTACTCGCATTGGACAAAATCTGCTTTTGCTAAGAAGCCTTGAATTGACTCTGGAGCTCACACAGAAGCAAAAATATTAAATGTTAATATACGAAAGAACAGACAGGCTGTAACAGTGGAGGTCAGTTCCTCTAGCTCGGAAGTTTCCAGCTGAGTGAGAACATTCTAATGATAAACTGAAATTAAACACACAGATTGATTCTAATGTTACAAATTCTCTGATCTACAGAAGAGGTGACTGAAGTGGAAATGAAATTCTTAAAAAACATGATTTTTTTGTCCTTTTGAGCAAATACTTTTCTATCACTTGAGAGAGAAGATGAGAAATGATGAAAAAGTTACAATTATTTGATTCAGCATCTCAGACATCACTCATCTCCAGTACTAAAGGACATAACGCAAACTATCACGACAACAAATAGGAGCAGAAATATAAAAGCAACTTCATCAAAAAGAGGGCAAAACAATATTTTAAATAAGCTCCTTGTCCATGCCCAGGAGTTTTGTTATTTTACCCTCAGCTTTGCCTCAGCAGATCCTGCTGTAGACTTTTTCCATCAGACAGAGATTGCACAACTTAAGCAAGTCATCTGGGCAGATGCCAAGCAAGACAGGAGCCCATTTCAAAAAGAGAGTGCTCTCTTGTCATGGAGTCTTATTCAGATGCATCAACAGCCTGTGACAGGGATGCCCAACAACAGCACCCAACATCCCCACTGGGAGAGCGTCCATCAGGGGCAGGGCAGGGCTGGCAGTTGGGCACTACCCCACCAGCACTGCAACAACTGCTGGATTCTGACAGCGCGATCTACAACTAGAGACAGAAAAATGCAGTCTGGCACATCCACTCTGACAGATTGCCAACTCCAATTCCACATCTCAGAGACAGGGAGGAAGGAAAAAGACAAATCTGCTAACAAAACAAAGTTTCTGACTTTTGTCGGGGTCCGCCCCCAGTCACAGAATCACAGAATATGCTGAGTTAGAAGGGATCCACAAGGTTCATCAAATCCAACCCTTAGCCCTGCACAGGACCATCCCCAAGTGTCACACCATATGCCTAAGAATATCGTTCAAACGCTTCTTGTACTCTTTTTCTAAGATCCAAGCTAAACCTCCCTTGACACAACATCAGGCCATTTCCTCGGGTCTTGTTACTGTTCAGCCCACGAAGAGATCAGAGCCTGCCCCTCCTCTGCTTCCCCAAACAAGGAACCTGCAACTGCAATGAGGTGTCCCCTCAGTCACACCTGAATGGATGGGAAAGAAGTCCACACACAATGAAATGAGGTAAAACTCTAAGGGAAAACAGTTGAGGGGCAGCGTCAGACCCAGTCCCAGGGGCATTTTTATCATATACGTTTGGAATTGCTTCCACCTCAGGAAAGAAGAATCTTCTCTAAAACACAATTTAAAAAAAATGTGTAAATGGAGCAGGAAATAAAAGGCTTCCATTTAAAATATTATACGGAAAGACCATTTTATAGAGGAAAGACTTTTGGAAAAGAATTTTCAATGAAAAGGTTTCCAGATGGAACTCAAAAAGAAATAAAGGAAGAAACTGATAACATCAAGAACAAGTTGTATTTGAAGATTAACATATATTCAGAAGATATGAGGAATATAAAAGAGTGTGCACTTAAAACTTAATAGCTATTCACACAAAATTATGAGATGCACTGTATTGGCATCCAGTTTAATTCATTTAAGGAAGTCTGAGAAAACCCCAGACATATAATTTCCTCAGACCAAGTATGAGTCTTTCTTTCATGACAATAAGATCAAAAGCAAAACAACAGCAACAAAAAANNNNAAAAAAAAAAAAAAAAAAAAAAAAAAAAAAAAAAAAAAAAAAAAAAAAAAAACACAAAAAAACCACAAAACCAAACACTCACTCCCCCCCCAAAAACAAATCAAAAACCCAACCTTGAAATAATTATTGACAGTTGGCTTGCAGTGGAAGGGGTTTGCCTAGTATTTCAGCTCCTGTATCTCTATTTTAAATTTCTTGCATAAAGAACAACAATATCTGGATAAACTCAGGATGAAGGAGTAGGGTATCCAGACTACACAAGTGCAAAGGAAAAACTGCATTTAAGATAAAGGGTAACTAGACATCTAACAAAGTTTTAGAAGGCATCTAATCAAATTATGAAAATGAAAAATGATGCAGAAACCAGCAAACAAACCATGGAGTATCAAACAACTTCTAGCAATAAACACAAAAAGCAGAGACCTGTTATCTTGCTATCCTAGTTAATACTTCCTAGCTGCACTTCAGTTAGTGAGGTCTTCCATGGTGTGCAGGCACAGAGGCAGGAAGCCTTTGCCTCAAGAATTCTGGCAGAGAAGCTGCAACGCTGCTCGGAGCAAGGGGCTCTGGGCAGAGCATGGCAAAATTGTTACAGGCACCATGCAATGTCCTTGCAATAGTTCAAATTAAGAAGCCATGCTGCCCTTCCAGGAAGTCCACCTTTCATCTTTTTGATCCTTTTGTGTGAACAATTGCTCCTCTTGCAGTTTAACAGGAGTTGGTGCAATTTCACAGAGGTCAGTATCAGATACATCATTATTTATGCTCATGTTTCCTTAGCAAAGTAATCCTTAGGGGATCATGGTTTTAAAATTCTGATCAAAGGCATTAAAATTCCCTCTGGATTTGTATTCATAATCGATGGAATTATATAATTTTTAAGTACTGAATGACTCACAATTGAATACAAAATATTGACTTCATAGAAATTTTGTTATGCTTCTTAATATTTCTTCCACTTTCCTTGTTATAAGGGCTTGGGATTTCAATCCCTGATGTTTGGATTTACAAGAAGTAATTCCTCTCTTTCCAAGAGAAGTCTTTCCTTAATTTTAAAAAGCAAATATGGTGCCAAGATCCTCATTTTTGTTAGGCTTGCATAACTGCATCTCGAAGTACTTCTCAAACAGCTGTAACAGAAGGATTTCCCAAATCTTACAACTAACCCTCCATCTAGGAGCAAAATAAATCCCTAGGTTCATGGACTTAGCAAGTTAAATGTATCTGGATTAATCTTTCCTATTTAGACCAAGTATTAGGAAGTTTTAATGTTTGTTCTGTGGTTAGTTTTTCTGTAATCAGCTCACCTTCCCAGTCCACAAAAACTGCTCATTTAACTCAAAGTGCTACTCAGACCCTGGTAATGTATCTTTGAAACACTAAGACTCTTACCAGCCTCTTAAGTATCACACCATAGTATAGGAATTCTTTACCTTTAATTTAATTGGATTCCTTGAGAGGAAGAAAAAGGGTTATTTAGCCGGGTTTGTTTGCTTGTTTGTTTTACTATTATTAAGCTGTAAAAGGCCCCATCCCTTTCATTATCTGACACTAGTTCTCAATGGCAAACTTGAAGAGAGACTTAAAAAGTAAAATGATACTTCTCTTAATGGCCCAAGAGCAGACTGCTAAAAACAGTAAAGTGATACCATTTACAGCTGCTGGAAGGAAGCATTTGGTTTAAAGACCTCTCATGTAATGAAATGTGTTTCAAAGCAACACTGCTGCACAGGGTGTGCCGCTAAAAGTAGCTCCAAGGTTACTGCACACAAAGGAACAGCAACAACCACACAGCAGAATACCCCATGTCCCCCTTTCTGAACCTGGTGACCAGGACAGAGCCACGGACCAACTCCACTGCAGGGAAAGCACCGTTCAAAAGGTACCTGTGAGTTGACTTGATACAGGCAATTGTGAAATGCATATTCTAAGGAGGTTGTTAAAACCCTTAGACACCATTCCTATCACTATTAGTAGGACTAATTTGAAAGGCACTTAACGTCTGAACCCCCTCACTGCACCACAACTGTTTGAGGCATAAATACCGTAAGCAAAGAGTGTCCTTTAGTTTGATACACTGGCGTTATAGTTAGGAATGATGAGATGGAAAAAATGAACAGTATTCCAAGGGTTTAATATTGTGAAAACCAATATCCAAAGCATTCTATTCGATAAAGCAAAAGGAAAGTGACCCATGGGAATGCCAGGAAAACCAAACAGCTTAGGACTTTTAAAGGAAGATCAGAAAGTAATGAAATAAGTGAGTGCAGCCTATTTTCACATGTTCAATGTCAGTTTCACTTGTTTCAATTGCATTTTTAATATTAAAACTTGTAAAATGTATTTTAAATATGGTAATTATGATAATTTAAAAATTTTAAGAGTACAGGGCTATAGAGTAATCATGCAGTCTAACACTGCTGATCTTAAAGTATATCCTTTACTATTGAGTATGCTTAGTGAAAAGCTGATTAATTTTGTTCAGTAGCTGGAGTTCTATTTAATCAGAAATGCACATCACTCCCTGGGGACTCCTTTGCACTCAAGATGCAGAACTAAAATGAAAATGCCCCCCCTTCTAAGACTTTACTTATCTTTCATTCAAATTGGACAAAGACCAGATTTTGTGGATTGCTGATCCTATTTCTATTCTCACATATGCTCTTGTCCATTAGACTAATTTCGCTGGCCTCAAATGAATCACACAAGTGAAAAATAAAGCTTGAGCAAGCCAGCCACAACACGTTGAGCTGAAGCACGTGCCCTGTGACAGAGCTTGACCTACGGCACATTAGGCAACTGATAGCAGTGGAGATGGTCATCAGCCTTTTGTTTTAAAGCATGTCAGAAATACAATATCCCACTTCAGAGGCCAGCTCCTCATTCCAGTGAAGCAAATTGCAAAGCTTCCAACAAAACAGAACTACCAGATAAAAGTTTAAAGGTAAAGACCAACATTCACAGGGGACCTTGTAAAACCTGGTCACTCAGCTTTATAGCTCAGCACATAACCATAAGCTATAGAAAGACTGGAAAAGAGAGATGGACATTCTACTCCTTTACCTCCCAGTATTCCCTACATCTTTTACTGGCTGAACAGCCATTCTTTCAGTGCTATCAAAATCACATAAGCATATAAATTACTTTTTCAGTTAAACCATAGGATTGAATCTATCCTTATTCCTCAATCTTTTCAAAAGCTTTAAACCCTTTGAATTACTCTCTTTTCATGTGTTTTCTTGTTCTGCTGAGCTACTACTTGTCATTTAAAGAAGTCACTAGGTTTCCAAAGATCATCCCAGAACTGTTTTTGAGACCTACTATTGATATTCTACCTCTATCAACTGTGCCGCCACAACAGGGTGAGAGACATTAATATGTGGTATCTCAAGTCACTAAAGAACAGTTGTTAATATTTTAAAAAAACTGATTAATTTTTACACTGGAGACAAAGCATATGAATCAACCTAATAGCAGGCCTGGAAGCATTGCCAAGAACTATTAAGATCAAGAATTAGCCACCTTTTGGGAATTCTCCTAATTTGATATCAACTCTTAAGACATGAGCTACCAAAAAAAATCAAACTAAAAAAGGCAGGGGATTTAGACAAAACTGTGTCTTTTCACATCTTTATTTTAAAGTAATCATTGGATGTTGCTTTATAAATATATCTTACTTCTTAAAAGAAGAGCTGACCTGTGGCTGACTTATTAGCCTCTTGCTGTAACTATTGCATTCTCTTCTTTAAGTCTAGTTTCATGAAGGCCTCCTGGTACATGTCAGCAAGAGCTACTTTCCTAAGGACACTGTAGGACTGTGTCCCTAAGTAATCTTAAGCAACATAAAAGTCATTTAACTCTCCAGAGTTTGCAATAGTTATAACACTCTCTTTAAATTTACATATTATAAACAAGGATATATTATAATTCAGTTTATTTACAAGAATGACCAAAAAGTATTCTAAATTGAACACAACTAGAGAAGTATATGACAAGTTGAGAGTTTTCAGGGGGCAGTGTTGTGCTTTGGGGTTTTCATTTTATTAGCCTTTTCACAATCAATCAAAACAGGCTATTATACAGGCTTAGGACAGACACCACTCCAAGCTGTTAAGCAATACAGTGGTTTTGTGTAATGTGATGAAAGGCATGACTGCACGCTTTACTGAGCAAGAACAAGAAATGCAGGTAACAAGGAGCAAGATATGGGCAGACAAACTTGGGCATTCTTTTGCATGGAGCAAATGTCTTAACATTTAAAAACTCATGTATTATTGTACAGTGACAAAGGGGCAGAGTTCAACCAGAAATTTTCTGTCCTCCATTCTGAATTCTCCGTCTTTTCTCAGATTCCCATAAAAATCTAGAAAGAACAATCTAATTCTGTAGTTATCAACTTCATTTTAGAACAAAATACAGCATCACCAAGGACATACATTTTAATTACTGTGTAAAAACCTGCTAAAAACAGAGGAAAAGGTTTTTAAAAAATCACTTCAGAAGTAGTAGTTCAGCTACACATAAAAGTCTCTCTTTTTATACTAGTGCAACACAAGCACACCCATAAAAGCAGATTGCTAAGAAAGAAGCAATACCAAATGAAGTTCTGCATGGAATGAAGATCCAGTTGGCCAACAGGTGGTTTTGAAAATAACATACAGGAACTACCCTGTGTTAATGCTGGTGAGATGCTTCACCACTTGTGGGTAACTGGACTCATCACTGCTGTACCAGTCATTACCTCTTCAAACAAAGGAAGCTACTTCATCAGGGAACACTGCACCCCGGCTTCAATTTATGTCTCCAGGGTGTATACAAGAGTTCTTTGGGGAACACTGCCCTTTGAAATGTGAAAGACATACATTTCTCTTCGGTAATAACTGTTAATGAAATTACCTAATAAAACAGATTTCAGCCACAAAGACTACAAAATTAAATTTGGTTTCATAGTATAAGCTGAACTTCACTGTCTGGTTTATATTACTGCAACAGGCAACACATTTAACTAGGAGGCTTGCACGCTGCTTTTTATTGCAGATCACATTTCTCAGTAACTTTTAGTTTGTCAGCCTTTTAGCTGAAGTTTTCCTTGCCTATTTTAAATTTTTATTATTGTTTTTAATTTCAAGTCACTTCTGAGAACAGCTATTATTGTAACTTGAGAGCATATAAACTTGAATGAAGAAAAACTTGTAGACATTATCCAATTTAGATTACCTGATGCTATCCACTGTGAAGGATTTTTAAAATTTTGATTTTTCATAGACTATTGGTAAGTGGAAGAATCTCCTAAGTCTATCCACCTAATCTTGGATTTGTTAATGTACCCTTCTTAAGTATTGAAAATCATCAGTCCCTATCCTCACCTTTGCCTCAGAGAGATTTCAACAACCTCCCAGAAACTCTGGCCAGCCTCTGAGAGGAGCATGGTACTTCTAAGGCTCACACCATACCCACCACCTACACACACCTGGTCTCCTACAACCACTGGAGCAGTGACAAAGTCCTCCAGGGCAAAAGAGCAAAATGTCCACTCTCCAAATCAAAAAGTTTAGCACAGTCTCAGTACTCCAGCTGCTCCCCCTCCTTCCAAAGGACATTTCCTCCACAAGTATAAGGACAGGCAGGCCTTTCTGTCCACTGTGCTTTGTAGGCAGCATATGTGACTGCCCACAGAATTTAGGGAAAACCAACATTTTTCTGAGTCCTCAGAGGAAGGACGTTCCAAACAAGAGATTCAAAGACATGTTCAGCTTCCTCTTACAAATTTCTGGAGTCAGAAACTTTTTGCTTGAATTGAAAATTGCCAACTCTTATTGTCAGATAATACTATTAGCACTGTACATCAGACAATAACAAGAAATAACACCTATACTGTCCCCTGTTCCTTCTTGCCCCTTTCTGGTTGCACTGAGGTCAGTGCATTCTTGCTTCCCTCTACCTATTTGCCCACAGTGAGGACAAAATTCTCCCTGAAAGAACACAGAACATACAAATAATCATGACAGCAAAGAATTAGAAGAAGATATAAATTAATCATACATAAAGAAGCATCGTATCTATTGCCAAGCGAGCTGTATTAGGATCAGATTTTTCCTCAGCTAATCTTTTTTTGAGTCTCACCAAAACACCACTGAAAGACCTGATCAAAATCCCAGAAATTAAAGCAGGAGAAAACTGTTCCAAATATAACATACTGAAAAACAATCCCTTGTTTTAATTGCACAACTCCAAATCTTGGCCAACAAGGTTCCGCAGAATTCAAGCCAAACCCATCCCCAACTGTACAGGTCTAACTAAAAAAGAAAGTTGTTGTTCAGATAGATCCTACCTTCTTTTACCAGTTAAACCAAGTTCTGTAGGAGAGAGTGCTGCTTGTCTGCGTGTTCTTTACTCTATTGATTGTTGTGTAAATATTAGGCTTCCTGCTTGTGGAGAAACTACTGCAAAGTTTCTTTCAGTTCGGTATGCACATTTCAAACCTGTGCATGGTTTAGAACAAGGAAGTTTATGTAATGTTCCCAAGAAAGTGCAGTACATCATGGCTCATTTTAATTCAGGTATGAATATATGACACAGATGAATTCACAAAACACTCCTTTCATCTGAAATTGAAGTAGTAACCCTTTTTCCCCTGAAGGTTTAAGCAGCTTTAAGTGATGAAATGATTATATTTTCCTGTTTCTTTAAAGCAGTACTGGATAGAAACAGCTTAAAATGAATCTTTCCTGAATTTATTCAAATATGAATACACAATCAACCATAAGGATATTTGAATAAGTCATTCCAAAAGATCTCAATGTTCTCTACAGCTACAGAATATAATAATTTTAAACTTTCCTCAAAGCATTTTAGTATTACAGCACATAAAAGCATTTTTTCCCCCAAAGGCCAAATTTTCAAGTACTGAACAAGCCCAAATATCTGTTTGCAAAATCAAGAAATCTGTACTTGCATCTGGGATATTCACTCATGCAAATGCAAACTTTTGACACAAATTTTAGGCTGTTCATTACCAGTGCCCATCACGGAAATTCTTGCTTACCTGTAAAGCTGATTTCATCTTTCCTTTTAAAATTACTGTCTTTAGGAGATATCATTGGGAAAGTGATGGCAGGGTACTTCTGTACTGATGGATCACCCTTCTTTACCCAGACACCTCCCACAAGCTGAGAGTCCTGTTCAAACACCCCCTTTCCAGGACCTTTTCTGACCCGCCCTGCTGCCTCTTGTCCCTGTGACTCAGAGCCCTGGACATGCATCCTCGAAAGCTGGGTCAGGGTAGTCCCTCGCACCAGCAAGGCCCAGATGTCTTTCCTCATCTGCCAGCATTTGTGTTACTCAGCTCTTGCCAAAATTCATATCATATTTGGTGCACAAGTTTCCAGGTTTTATTTGGTTTCCTGACTCAACAGATTATCTTTCAGTGTAACAGAGCTGCATGTTCTGCATAATGCAGTTTTGATGGGCTAGAACCAGAATTCTTTTGGTTAGCTGAGGTTGATTGGTTTGCTTTCTCTTTGGTTGGTTGGATTTTCTTTTAATTGTTTTTGTTGGGTTTTTTACACTTTCTGAATAGACAGAATTTTCTCTTTTGTTTTCATCCCATTGCAACTGACCCCAAAGGCTTGATTACCAATTTTTGGACTCTTCCTTCTCTCTCTCAGCTTATAAACCAGGATTGTGGCAGTTTGGGCTTGCCATCTGCTATCCCAGAGCTGCAGACAGATGATGCCTGGCCAGCATAGACTGCCCATTGCCTATGTCTTGTCTCCCAGGAGCCAGGAATAGCCCAAGATTTTTGGGCTGTGTTCACTGCCCAGTAGCCACTTACCGTGGACAATGCACAGCAGAGTGGCCCATTAGGTGGGTTGTCAGATGACCCACCATGGAAAATGAAATACAAATGTGCATCTAGACACTACCATGATAATGTTAGTACAGGGAAATTAGTCTAGTGATGGTTAACAAAGCATCCTGAAGGCAGCATAGAAGGCATGTACCGCTCCAATTTCAGACACAGTTTATACATTTCTAAATACAAACTGCTGCAACCAAGTAAGCGAGCAACAGGAACAACCAAATCACCAGATTTCTCTTAGGCTTCTCTGTTAAAACCTTCTACAACATGTATTTCTGTGCAACACAGCAAATTGTTATTGTGACTATATCTGAATACACAAACCAACACAGAGAAGCAAAGTCTAGAATAATCAGAAAGCATTTCCCTACCTCAAAGAATTCAGCACCCAGGGTGTAAAACTGTGATCATCAAACAAAACCCAGAAACTGTCACAGACACATATAAGGGAGAAAAAGAACAAGAGAGAAATTCTTATGAAGTAGCCGTATTTGCAGTCCTGACACACATACTAACATGCAACCTAAGTTGCTGAAATCTGATCAATTTAGCTGCACTAAGCTAAATAGTGCACTAATCCTGAATTCTGCCTTACAAAAACATCTCTTCAGTACAACTCTTGTCTAGAAAGTTAAACAAGTTGACAGTAACCAAAAATTATGGGCAGCGGAAAGACATCAGTTTTAGAAAAAAGAAAAAAAAAACAGAGAGAAAAAAAGTAGTAGTTTTAGAAGCAATGGAATTCTATTAAATGGAATTTACCACAGCCCAAAGATGATCATACTTACACGGAGCAGAAAGTATAACATTCAATTCACAGCAAATGAGCATTCTATTATTATTTACTTCAACATCTGAAAAAACTACCAATGACATTCTTCCAGTCAAGGTTGCCTTGTATGAAAAAAAAATAAATTAAAAACTGAATTTTTTTTCCTTCAAGGTAATCTTCTAACTATAAACAGAACTTTGAGGATAGAAGGAGAGCATTCATGTTTTTGACCTAGCCAGGCATCCTGAGAGGAACTTCTTAAGTGCATCATGCTCACTTAACATTGCAGCCAAGCAATACAGTATAATCTGCAACACACTGACATTTCAGAAGCTTAATAATTTGAAGTTGTTCTTTAAAATGCATATGAGTGCATTCCCTGTTTTAAATGCTACTACTATTTATGTTTATTGAAATTATTATATAACATAGTATCAGTCAACAGGATTTAGCAGCAAAATGATAAAAGGAAATTAAAGACATACAATAATCCAGCATTAATTTTTTTACAGTGAACCATCAGTATGCTCACAAATGAAAAACATTTATTTTCATATTTAAGAAATATATTCTTCCAACAGGCTTACTAACAAGAATTTTTGTTTATAGCCCTTCTTCAGAAAATGTCACGATTACCATCTGAACAGGGGAAAAAAAAGATAAAGTTCAAATGCTGATTTTGGCATTTGTATTTCTGTGTCACAGTTTACCTAAAGATAAAAAGCATCTACAAACACTAGATCAAAGTCACCCACAGTGTTAATATTTCCTAATTTGACTGCTCAGCTCCTAAACTACAGCAAATGAGTACAGCTTTCACTAATGGCTTGCTATTAAAAATAAATCAGCTAAACAGTGCCTGTGTTTCTCCTTCCATACAGCTGGAGCAAGCATACAGCGTTCTATCATGCAGCCAGTTAAAGGACAGATTTCAACCT
This sequence comes from Grallaria varia, assembly GCA_013396735.1. Classification (NCBI taxonomy): domain Eukaryota; kingdom Metazoa; phylum Chordata; class Aves; order Passeriformes; family Formicariidae; genus Grallaria; species Grallaria varia. The sequence continues at coordinate 222,304 of VWZG01007029.1, forward strand.
CCACATGGAATTACTTACCCAGGAGCATGTTTCTCTTCCACAGTTAGCTCGGCACAATAGAAAGTTCTGCACAATACATCTAACAAAAGGAATGTTCTCACAAGCTCCTTTTTGACTTGGTGCAAGTTTTGAGTAGAGTTTAAACTTGAGCTGCTGAGAAATATGTCTTGCCCCATAAAGCTACTTCATTCTCATTGGTGAATGATACCTCTGCAGGCTATGCAGAGGTGATGCAGACAGGCGGTAGCTGGTGCCACCTTAATGGGAGGCAACAAATCCACAAAAAAAAAAAAAAAAAAAAGGCAAAAGAAAGTCGCCACTTCAAAGTTTTTTAAGTTAATATATCTTAATATATCTGTTCTGAAATTGGTTTTAAACTAGTTATCTTCGAGCAAGAGAAATACTCCCTACAGAACTAATACAGTGTATCAAGGAAAATCTAAATGGGAGGCTAAGTTTTGCAAAAGCAAATGTCTCATCTTTCCATAATGGTTAATTTCATCACAGCTGAATTTGCTCCGGTACAAAAGTCTTCCTTTAAAGACGTACAAAAAGAGAGCTAGTTTGGGACTTCCTATTTAGCTCAAAAGTCACCTACAAGAGCAAATTGGACATGGAATAAAAACATTCAGAATGCTGCTGCTACCATGGCAAGTACCTACTGTCCACTAAAACCTACCCCAGACTATTTCCTCAAAATTTAAATTAACCTCTGCTATGAAGAGAAAAGAGTCTCTTTTCCTACTATAAAAGCAAAAGGCCCATAATCTGAAAGCTGGGACTCAAATCATGAACCTCTAACTGAAAGAGGAACCTTTCTAACCTGCAGCCCCTCACTTTGGGATATGCTGTGTCAGTGTGCCACAACTGGGGGCTGCACAGAACTTCCAACTCTTCAACAGAATTTTGTCAGGCACATGCAAGTAAGGATACTTGATAGAAAGAGTTTTATTACCAAAAAAAAAAAAAAAAAAAAAAAAAAAAAGAAAGAAAGAAAAAAAAAAGGCATCCAGGATCATCAGGAACGGATTTTATCTGATTAACTCTGTAGTTATACCAGATAATTCCTCATGGAGAAGATTATGGATGAAATCTTGTATATAATCCTTCCACTTTAGTGCCTTGTGTTAAATAGAGTTAGATTTATTTGATCTCCTCATTTATTTTTTACCAAAGGGAAAGGATGAGAGGAGGGGTAAAATACAACTTTGAAAAATAAACTACTTGGAATAAATTACCACATATCTACAAATACTAGACAAATTTTTTCTGTGGGAAGGTTAATTTTATACTCAGTCCTGAATTAAGCACACTTTTCTCTAGTATGTGATTGTTGGTTACTCAATACAGCACACATCAAACTTTAGCTTAATCTTATTTTATTCCACAACCTCCTACTCCTCCCTTCCACCAAAGGGGGATTACTCCAATAATTGCCTGCCAAGGTGACTTGGCAGCAATCACGTAATTTTGTTACATGTCATGAAATATTTTGTACTCTTGTTAAAAGTCCCTGTCTTAAAAAAAATAAAAAAAAAAAGA
>VWZG01007029.1:229295-296779 GCA_013396735.1 Grallaria varia
CCCCCCCCAGCCTCTCCCTCCCCGAGCAGACGTTCCTATGGCAGGGCACAACAGGAAGCTTCTACAGATGAAATCACTTCTGATAAAACACAAGGCTGGAAGCCTGTACAGCCCAGCTCTGACCCAGGTGCTTCAACTGGAGTCAAGTATGACACAGGGAATTTCTCAGCATTTGTGTTCATCCAGAGTCATAAAAGAGGATGAGGAAAGTCTCCTGCCCTCGGGGGGCTGAGATGCTTAACTGGCACAATCCAAGAAACATGATTTCTACCCATACTCTGTAAATGTGAAGTGAGATGTCTGTACTTCTCTGAACTGTGTATTGGCTCAGTCTTCTCCCACACAGCCTCTTCAAGATGGAGAGGAATGACACATTCCCGAGGGCTTCCTACCCTTCAATCCTTCCTCTGTTTATCATTTTCTCTCAGTTTTCCTTTTTTTGGTCTTTTCCTCTATCCTTTCACTACTTAATTCACACACCACTGTGCATAACTATGAGTATACTGGCTTCTCTTCTTTTGTTTTTTCATCTTGCACACCAAATTCTTTTCCTTTTTCATGCTGCTTGGTTTAGCATCTGAGGGTTTTATTAGCTGTTGTTGTTTTGGGTATTTTTGGGGTTTTTTGGTGGGTTTTGTTTTGGTTTTTTTTGTTTTGTTTTGGTTTTTTGTTTTTTGTTTTGTTTTGGTTTTTTTTGTTTGTTTGTTTTTTGGTTTTTTTTTTTTCATTTTTCCATCACCCCAGGTTTGCACAATACCTCATCCTGGAATCTGTTTCAGTATTTCAGACCCACAGCACTGACTTCAGAGCCAGCTGGAAAGAAAGTACACCCTTGCATCAGCCTAACTATGCTGCAGACCGGGCAAAGGAAGAAAGCTGGAAGGAATGGAACCTCCCAGTACACAAGAATCCTTGTCAGGGTTATTTTAGACATGGAAGATGCAGGTGAGAAGCTGACCTAGAGCTCTGCACTGCACCAGGGGGATTGTTTCTGTGGTCAGGCGGCTGAATTCCAGCGTAGTAGGACACAGTCTGCTATAATAAATGTCTTCTGAACAGATGAATGTTGTTACTCTACAACGAGACCAGTCTCAGAGCATGATGACAAGTAGTAGCTCATTTTTATTTCAGCCTTAGGTGCAAAAGCCAATTAAACTGCTTAAGTGACACACGACACAGGGTTAATTTTTCTTGGCAGCCAGCCTTTTCTTTCTACAAAATCATCGAATTGTGTGCATGGGCCATGCAGAGATGGCATGTGTTCAGACACATCAGAATTAGACACAGATTTACACCTGTTAAAATTCATCCCTAAAGGTTTGCAGGTTCACAGATGCATACAGTCATTCAAATATTTCTGAGACTCCATAAGTATTTATATCTACTATAAACATAAGCATATGTTCCCAAAGCTGTGTGTGAACAAATGCAAGATATACAGAAGCTTGGCTGAAAATTTCCAGGCTTTTGATGGAAGAAAAACAACCACCCTGACTCCAGGAACAGTGCAGCAGCAGCAGTGGCTTCACTGTCAGACCTCCACCGTTCCCTTTTGATGGAAAATTCCATCAGTTTGCTCTGCAGCTTCCAAAGCTTGCAGCTCCAAAAGCACCACAGGAATTGTGTAGGTTATGTTGCTAACAGCTCAGCAATTACAGAGACATCTCAGATCAAGTACTTCATCTTGAAATATTAACTCTGAACTATGTTATATTTTATAAGCATTTCTTACAGGTTATATTTGCAATGTATACGTGATATCATCTACTTCTCCATCTGGATAAAATACTAATCTTGAAATTTTAACCTCTATGCTTCTTATCTGATACCTCAGCTGCCTTTTGGTATGTATTTCCTTCAGGGCATTTGAGATGTACCAGTTTTATCCCCTTGGCACAACTTGCTTACATTTTGCTTTCTTTAACAGGCTACTCAGTCAGTTAATCCAAGTCCTCTAAAGAGGATAGTATTAAGTAAGGTCATTCCAGATACTTGTCATGAATTTTGAAGCAATCTAATTAAATTAATCATAGATTGAAGTAATTTGGATTTCTTCAATCAGAATGGCATGTATTTTCACTGATTTTCTTGAGACAAATTTTTTGGACTTCAACAGATTCATAGCACTGCAGTCTGCCACCTTTCTGGCAAAATACCAACATACTGCAATGCATGACAGGGTGCAGATTTGTGCTCATAAAAACATAAATGAGTTTTTAATCATCATACAGGAAACAGCTACACTTCACAACATTTTTTTTAAACAGACGTGCATATGCATTTTTCATTTAAAAATTGAATTCAGATTAAGTTATTTTAATAGCATTCCTAACTAAATAAAAACATCAGAAGTGTAAAGCCATTTGACTAAGCTTTTCCTAATCTGATGATTATTCCTGAGGGCTATTTCACTATTATCTGTCACCTAACCCAGTTTCCCAAAGCAGCAAGCTTCTGAAACTGCACAGGAGCCAAAAGAAACTGCAGATACTGTGTCCTTGGGAAACTAGGCCAGCTGTCTTTCTGGGACTTGCAGTTCTTCAGCTTCACCTCAGTTTAAGTCTGAAGCACCCTTAAAAGAAATCACAACCCAAGCTCTCTTTAAATGAATGGTACGGACCCACAATTGCAATCATACCTGCTTATAGGGTACTAATTTAGTCTGCCCTGTTAGGCTCAGTTTCCTAAAAAAAATGTATAGTCAAGACCTACTACAGTGAATGAGGCTTACATCTGTCCTGCTTGCAAGACAGATTTTGTTCAGCAAGACAGTTCACTCGGGCAGCTTTGTGCGTTGGTACACAGTGAAACACAAACAAGCAGCATCCAGGAACAGATGAACTAAAAACGGCAGAATGAGATGGACTCTGCAGTACATCCAGTATCCCCCTAACCCACACAGCATTTGGGCAACTAACAGCACTTAAACATGATTTAATGCAAATTAGAGACTATTTACTTCGTCTTTTAATCACAGAAAAGTTTTTCTGACTTTTCCCTTGTAAAGTTTTGATTTATCCAGAGTACTTTTATCTCAAGTTCTGTCATCAGCTCTCTCTCTGCCAATGCACCAAATGATTCTCAAGTCCCTCACTTTTCACAGTTATGTCTGGCCTCTTGGGCTCAGCAAAAAAAGTAGTGGACATCACAATATTTTCCAGCTTAATAAAAATCATAATAGTTGTGTTCTTAAATAGAAAGTTGAAAGTTTAGAATAACCATTTTAAATTACTTAAGCAAAAGAACGCTTTCTGTAAATGAGTCAGTTTTTGAAGTTTGCTAATTTTGACAGCTGTAGAATCATACTAAACACCCAGCAAAGGTAAATTATATAATAATGACTATCAATGTATTTAAAACTACAGAAAGTTCACTTCTATGTCTCCTTTAGCAACAACTGATATAATAAATTCATTATATAAAATATTAAATTATATGAAGTATGTAATTCCTTTCTCCTCTCTTTTTTTTCCCCTGGTTTTTTGGGGTTTAGGGTTGGTGGTTTTTTTTTTTGGTGTTTTTTTTTTTTTTTTGGGGGGGGGGGGGTGTTTGGGAATTATTTTTTATTTTTTTTTTAAGTATGGAAAAATTTCCATAATGTTCTTATGAACCACTCCAAAAATCCTCAGGCCAGCATCAATCATTTGATAGGATCACAGTGGAGAAAAATGCCTTTACACCCACCTCCAGAGCTTCAAGTGGAAATAAATTACCACATCAAGGTCATGACGTTAGTGAGAATGAGACTACAGGATCTGTAAGAGCCCTACCAGGCAGCAGATGAAGCCAACACCTACCTACAAACCTAACAGAGGGACATTAAGGCCCTTGTTCACTTGTCTTTACATTTTCCTTCAAGTCAGGCCCGTGAAGAAGTTAAGCAAAGTTTACTCAATGAACTTGGGATAGAAGAGTCCCCTGCTTCTTGTTTCTCCAAACCTTCTGCCTGGTGTACCAGCTCTGCCTGCAACTCAGTGATCTGCACCACACCAGGTCTCTGCTTTGGTGGGTTTCTCCTTACCTGAGATGTTCCCCTCGGGTGCTCTGCACACTGTGAAGAATGCAGACCAGTATCTGTCTTGTCCCAGAGCATATTCTCTCTTCAGTGGGTTAACCTGCACAGGGCAGCCATTCTCAAATACATCACGGGAAAGATGCGAGTACCTCCTGAACCTAGAAAAGGGCCCTTACAGAAAATGTCTGCTGTCTTTGGAAATAAATCGAACCTTCAGCCAAGCAATTGTCACCCATCAGTGACATGAAAGATTGTCAGCAACAGAACCCTGAAATATTAATATTAAGAAATCAGCAAAAAGGTAATTCAGCACTTTTTTCTTGGACATCTCTGAACAGTCACACAAGCACTGTTCTGTTTGTCCCTCCCAAAGAGTTCCTGTTGACTTGTTTCAGTCAGCATTGCTGGCTCCTGACAAGAGAAAACCTGACTAATGAGACAAGTGTTCCTTACCAGAGCCAGATTTGGATCTAGAGTGAAACTTGAGATGCAAAGAAGAGCCAGAGCCGCTTTGTCACAATCCTTCATATAACCACCTACTCTCATGTATGAAGGCTGACCAGTGACATGAAGATGCAGCAAAATACATCATCTTGCAGCTTCACATCTAATTGTTGAGGAAAACAAATATCCTCAATTTTTCTTACAGAGAAATGGACATCAATATACTCACATATAAAGAACAGAATAAAATAGAAACCTTGTCTGACGTTACTGGATGTGAATCCAAACACAGAGATTGCGTAACAAACATAACATGTAACAGCATAAACTCTGGTAATTTCAACCACTTCCAAATCTCAGCATGAAACACAAATATCTTTAATCTTAATTAAGATTAATCTTTAATCCTTGATCTACAGGGTCTTTATAAGCAGAGAGAGACATAGCAGATCATCCCAATCTACACAGTGTTTGTCAGGCTGCACCCGGAGTACTGTGTACAGTTCGGGACCCCATAAATCAAGAAAGATGTGGACAGACTGGAGAGGTCCAAAGAAGGCCCTTGAAGGTGATCAAAAGCCTGGAGAATCTACCCTGTGAGGAAAAACTGAATGACTCAGGTGTGTTTTGTCCTGGAAAAGAGAAGGCTGAGCAGGGAACTCATCAGAGTTTCAGTACTTAAAGGGCAGTAACAAAGAGGATGGAGGCTCTCTCTTCCTGAGGAACCACATAGAGAAGACAAGGTGCAAGAAGTACAATCTACACTGGGAGAGGTGTCATCTTGACATGAGAAAAAATTACGGGGGGGATGAATCATTCACTGGAACAACCTCCACAGGGACATAGTGGAGTCCTCATCCCTGGAGGTTTTCAAGATGTGGACAAGGTGTTAGATAATTTCATCTAGGCTCCCCTTCCCAGGAAAACTTGAACTGAATGGTCTTTCAATGTCCCTTCCAACCTGGGTTATTCTCCAACACTACAATGAACCAGTTTTGCAAGAATATGTTGTGATAAAAATTATAAGTATGCGCATACACGCTGATGACGCCAAAAGATTTGCATTAAAAAAAATTGATCAAGTGGGAAAAAAGTATCACAAGAGTGTTAAATTAACCAAACACAATAATATCAGAGAACTTCCCTCTTGTTCACCCTTTTGCAAAATAGCCATTGAAATTTTGTGATGGTTTCCACAACTCTGCTTATGAGGTGTTTGTTGCTTAAGCAAGTTCCAGATCACAGACACTAAATATAGCACAGTCCATCAGAGATCAACAGTTTTATCCAATAATAGATCAGAGATCTGTATATACAATTCTAGAGAAGAAAAATAACATTATGAAATCTCATTAAATCTATACTCACGAAATCAACCTATAAGGAAAAGTATCCATCTATACTACCAACAGTCAGCTACACGGTAGAGTATATGAAATGAGTTCATTCTTTGTAGGGAACTCTGAGAGATGGAAAGACTATTGTTCTTATTACTAAATCATCACAACTCACAATGCTGTGACTTAAAATTTTCAAGATATAAAAATTTCAAGAGCAATTCAATTAAGAGGTTTTTTAAACACCCACATCACTCCATGTAGTCCCTGAAGCTGCAGTGTGAAAGTAACACAGGAAACCCACTTCTGTATTCAAATAAAATTATTACACATAATATCAGGGTTTGGAAAGGGGAATACGAAGCAGTAATTTCATGTCTTCAGATGCAGATGAGGGGAAATACAAAAAAAATGCCGCTATATTTTGTCAGGTTTTATTTTCTCTAGTATAATATTGACAAGAAAGTGCTTTTGTATTATTACTAGTTGTAATAGCACTTCACGTTGTGTGCTCTGTGCTCCTCTTCCTCAGAGAAAGCCTTTTTTGCAGCAGCATAGGCAGCAATATTCACCTGGGAATGGCCTCATTATCATTTTGTGTAAGACTTGTGTCTTATTATGAGACATATTCTTTAGTTTTACAAACAGAAGGTCAAAACCCAAATCCTTTGCTCATCTTGTACCTCTAATTTTTGTGTTGTCTAGCCAGAAGAAATTTAACTCACCAGAATAAACCTATTACCAGTTTTCAGTATATTACATTACTCTGATACGAGTTCTTTTCTCTTCCCCACCTTACTTCATGTGAACTTTAGTACCCAATATCGGTTACTGTTTTACTGAAATAATTTCGTCTCTGTCACATGTTAAGATAAAGACAGACCATAATAAAATCACAGCCACCTTTCCAAGACATCTACAGCTGGGTTTAACTCTTTACCATGCAGTTGAGAGCTAACATTGGCATGTAAATGAAAAAAAAGACTGTTGTGCTAAATGACACTGCTTCAGGAAATGAGAGACTAGCTTAAAACACAGACATAGCTTGCTGCTCAGACATCTTCAAGGAAGGAACCAAGTGGATGTTTCTAAGACACTTTCAAAGATCACTACTCAGTAACATGTAAGAGGTCATGTTTACTCGTCATATCGTTAAAACTGAGTTTTAATACTGCTCACAGTAAATGGAATTTTTATACAGAAGCCTCAACATTTATCATTAAGCTTACTTGAACTAAAAAAAAAAAAAAAACACACAAAAAACCTGCAAAAATACAAGCTCTATTTTCCCTTTATACTTTCTATAAGATTACTGGGTTATTTTTATTTTTGTTTTTTGCCTGTGTGTATAGCAGGGGACATGCTTAGGCATGCTTAACCACCTTGCTGAAGAGAATATTAATGTGTGATTTCCCAAGAGCACATTTATTTGCATAATTTAAATCCGTATCCAATAAAGAGCAATGCTCAAACCTAATTTTCCTTCTTCATATATATTTTATACAATTATGTATTAGTAGTAGTAGTTTCTGGGGGCTTTTGCTCTCTCTTACTTTTTAGTAAGAACAAAATACTTTATGCCTTAATGTAATTTCCCCGCATCTTGATTGACTTGAGAAGCGTCCTACCAGGAAAGCCAAACAAAAAGATAATTAAATATGGTAATTACAGCTCTGGTCCTCTTTGTCAGTTACAAGTTTGGGAATCAGAGCTGCTTTTGCTTAATAAAGTAGCTGCAGACTTAAAATCTTGCTCATCTAACATCAAATCTTTCAAAGGTTTAAGGGTAAAGTATTTAAGAAAGTTTTCCCATAACAGCCACTGGCAAAAATCTTAATTATGCTGAAACTGAGATATATTTTGTCTTCTTTTTTCTTATCACGAATCTTCATTCAAATCCAGTTGTTTGGAAAATTGCAATTACGTTATCCCTTGGTGCCTCTTGATCTTATGCAGACTGCTCTCATAGTTAACATTTATGGGAGAGCAACAACCTCCTCATCTATAAAACACTCAGCATCCGAGTTTTAACAACATTTTGTATGAAGGTGTAGTTCACAATGCCATGTGGGAATGAAAATCGGGATGGATCTTAGCACTAGCTACATGAAGTGCTTTATACTTGCTTTTTTGTCTGGATTTACAGAAGCTGTGAAAATTTTAAAATCAGTTAATGATCTGGCCCAAAAGATGATCCTCAAACTGCAGCTTCTTTGAGAACTTCTGTCAGGCAAGTGCAAGAATGCCTACTGTAATTCCAAATTACTTCCAAATAAGAGAAATACATATTTTAACACAGATGAACTACATTTTGATCTTGTTTTGATCACACATACACAACGTTCTCATTGACTCTACACACATGCCAATTAAAATATGTATTAAAAATTTAGAGAATTAACAAAATCTTAAGAGTCTGTTTTTTTCTGCTTCACACTATTTTTCTTTCGGCTTGGAGACAAACAGGACTGTCCTGCAAACTCTTCAATTGAGTTTAGAAACCATTAACTCAACCTACAAGGTCATCAAGATAAGAACAAAATCAATAGGCTTGTCCTTCTGGGCTCTTTTCAGATATGGCTAATGAGTCTGTACAGCACAGCCTTACATACAGACTCATTTTGAGTCAAATATTTACCCTGGTTGCAATGTAACTTCTGGTTTGCTTGGTAAGGTGGCAGTGTTCTGACTGTGACACCACTTGTTGTACCTGCTGGGACTGTAGTGCTGTAAGGCCATGCTCCGTGTACATAATGTCCCAGCCAAGCCTGGGTGATGCACAGCTTGGTGCAGAGAACGGGAAAATAGTGCTCACATAATAGAACACAGCATCTGGATATCATAGTTATGACCAACCATTATAAGCCAGAATAAAAATCCACATCAGGTTTCATGTTAATTCATTAAACACAAATGCAAAACTGGACTCTTGAAATGCAGCCAGGGATGACCTCTCCTCAGGGGCCCTACTGCACAGCCTGAAGGAGGAGCCTGAACTCTGAACACCACCAAAATTTGCACGCATGAACTAGTGGTGGGAGAGCTCTCATCAGAGGATGATGATGAACACTGGCATAGCTTATGTTTAGATGTTGAACAGTAACTCTTGAGGCTCTTTGCAAATCAAGCTCTCAGCCCCCCGTGTCAATCCTTCTGCCACTAATGTGAGCATCAACTGATTCACTTCTCAGAAGCAGATCACTCCTCATGCCACCCTTGACAGGGGAAATGTCTATCTAACGGTCACCCTGTTTACCATCATAAAACTTCTGATGGGTTATTTTAAAGAAACTGTCACCTCCCAGTATCTAGGTAGATGGTTCATGAGGGAATTAATATTTAACCTATTAAAACTGTACAGTTTGTGGAAAAGCAACAGCACTATGTACCTAGGCTATATAAACATCAGGTATTTTCTACATAATCTTCTTTGTTTTGGCCTATAACCATGTTCTTCCCTTATGCATGTGATCCCATAATTCCTGAGCCTGGATTTAAAGCATCCTATAAATCACTACTGTCTTGGGCCCTCTACCACAACACAGCTCTGACTGCCCAAATGCAAAAATGACACAACATTTTTAACAGGATATTAAAGTTAGTGCCATGAACATAAGATACAAAAAATAAGAATTTTGGGGAAAAATTTAGCAATATTTAATAGAAACGGTGATGTGTACAAACTTTGCATTATTTAACTCAAAACTGTTGTTTTTTCACTTGAGGATTCCTCCCATCCCTAGCATATGACCTGTAATAAGAGTACACCTGCTTAGTTTCATCTCATTTACTTAAGTAAAAGAATTCAGAAAATGTGCTACACAGTATATACCACTAATCTTTGGAAATTCAAATTAAAGCATAGAATAAAGCATATTAATAAATTCCCATTATATACATTCCTATATAAACAAAATATGATAAAAGCAACACTCACGTTTTATGCCGGAAGAAATTGATTTTCAACAGCAACAGCTGCAAGGGGAAACATCCCCCATAACACATTTTGGTACCACAGAAATTGTATAAAAAGATTATGTTTCCAAAATTTGTTTCATAAATAATTACGGAAGTAATTCAGCTATTTGTTCTGATTCAGGGAGATGTGCACATATTAAATACACTGTCTGGGGACAATGACAAACCTATGATTTCTGAAACTCTGAGTTATCAATATGCTAAATGAATGGAAATATCCTATTGATATTTGTACCTGGAACACAGGTGGTAATTAAGTAGATTAGTACTATACAGAACCTTTTAGGTCCCCAGCAGTAAACTACTAAAAAACACTGCAACACAATATCATGAATTACTCACATCTTTAAGACAAGCTACTTGGATATGCCCTTTAACTAAAAAAACCCTACAATTTGAAAAGATTATTCTATAACACATCAATAGGTGCAGTACACTGATTTTAGTCTGGATTCCTATGTTGTAGACTTTTAGGAATAAGAAAAAAGAAAGTTTCTAAACACTATGTAATTCTCATCAGTCATGTATTAACAGACTACATTAATAGTATGGAGATAAGAGTTAAATTTCATATCAATCATAATGTCAGCAAATTTTCATCAACTAAATGAAATCCCTCCCAAAAAGGTACACCTAGTGTTGTAAGGACTCAAGGCCTTACAAATGCTCTTAGTTCAAAGGAACAGGGGGTTGAAAGCTGTTACTCTAAGAAATGTGTAGTTTTAATAAATGTGCATGCTATTTATTGAGAAAAGAGGATGACTAGGAAATACTCTAGAAAGTGTGGAAATGCTGTTTCTCTCACTGTAGATTTTGGTGTATCTGCGTAGGTGCAATGATTAAAGCAGCATGCTGCAACACTACATATTTCACTCACATCAATCACAGCAAACCCAACACTTGTTATTTCAATATAAAACGCAAACCTCAGCGCTGAAGTTCCATTCTTTCTTTTGAAAATGTAACAAGACCGGATACAGCCAGGATAAATAAACCTTTAGGTTTAGAAGCCAATTAGGCGAAAAAAGCTACAAGTTTTGTCACCTCATTTCAAAATTGAATGTAAGTAGAGGGAAAATATTGCCTGGAGTATACTGCCAACACATTTAGACACTGATACAAGTCAAAGCTTATTAAATATTAAAACTAAAAAATCTTCTATGTTCCTGTAGAAATTCAGTCTACTACTTTAGCCTTTATTTATTTAAGCAACTGTGGTAAATAAAAGTAAATAGAACCTAGAAATACATGAAATAATTCTCCTTCAACTAGGAAGAGCTTAATCATATCAATACCTCTTCACATGGTTATTGGTGGCAGCATGTTTCAATGATATTGCAAGTCAGAGCTTTACTCAAAAACATAAGCAGTCTATTGAAGAAAGAAACACATACAAACTCTCACAAATCAGAGAATGAGCTAACTGATGTGGGTGCCACCAAGCATGACACATGGAACGCACCAAATTTTCCACGTCTTACTGAGAATTTGCCTGCAAAAGCTGGAGTAACACACTTCACTCACAGGATATGTTTCAGTGTTTGACCTTGCCCTCGTGTAGACCCCCAGAGCACAAGACATTGCACTGGTTTTATTGCCATTGACTCACTGAAGAGAAGTCCCCTCATAATTAACCACAAACCTTCATGACAGTTACTTAAAAACTTCAAATTAAGTTCTCAAGTTGGATTGCAAACTCAACACCCTGCCAGACCAAGTCTTCACTGAAACCCAAATGCATGCCACTGTCTTTAACCATTAAGCCGTTAGGCATAAGACAAACCATCACACAAGTTTACCTTGGATTTCCCTGGTTTTGCTTATTTTAATATCCGTATTGTTGATATGAATCATCAAAAGGCTTTTAGTGAACCCATTTTTTACCCCAACTCTAACTTGAAGCACAGCTTTCAGAACAAGAATGCGAATAAGCACATTGCATGTTAACAGATGAAACCCAAGAGAGTCAGGAATTTTTAAATACATATTGAAGCCAACATGCCCTGTGCCATCACATTTATCACATAAGACTATCATATTTGTAGCTATTGCAGTTTATCACAAATGAATATAGTGACTGACTCAAAATTCAGGGTCCAATTCAACCATAATGCCTAATGTCACATTATACAGGTTTCTGCCAATCTAATATTCACACACTAAAATAGCTTAATGTTTTCCACAGGTGTTTGAAGACAGCCCAGTCTGGCTAAAAGTCGAAGTTACAAGCTCATCAACTGAATTCTTTGCAGACTATCGTCTCAAACAGGGAACTCAGGAACACGTTTCTGGAGCGGAAACTGTTTCAAGACTCTACGGGATAAAAGAAGATGGGAACCTTCCCAGAGGTGTGCTCTGTAGGAAGCAGATTGGCAACAGACAGCTTTGCAAACCTCTCAGAAATTTCAGAGGCTCAACTGCAGGATTATTGACGTGGGGCATGGGGATTTGCAAGCCCACCTTGGAGAGACACAATTTAGAAACTAATTAAAGATGGCAGTTTGTTCTTGTGTTAACACTTAGCCATGCACTTCTTTTGTATGATGAATGGAGTGATTCAGCTTGCGTTTTGTGAAGAGAAAACTTGATCACAGCTACACTGAACTATTTTATCACAGATCTAATTTTACAAGCAGTAATTCTTTGATCACTCACTAAGTTGAGAAGATAATTGAGAGACAGTGAATATCTGAAGGCAACTATACGGGACATATTCAAAATACAAACCAACTATGCAAACAAGCTTCTCTTTAATAAACTCAGAACAGTGGTACTCCCTAAAAAACGGACGAGGTACCAGCACGGCCGGCACAGTGCGCGTGCTGATCGTGTGCACACCCTCAAACAGCGGCTGCTGGGCTGAGCCTGACGACACACCACAAAAACCACTTGAGGGATAGACAGCAACACCTGCCAGGGATGCAAGTTGGCCTGCCCAGCTTCTGCTTTCAGCCGTGTGGTGGTTAACTGCAACACTTGGAAAAGTCAAAACCAAAAAAACCGTTTGTGGATGATGCAGAACGTTGAAATACCTATTCAAAACAAAACTAATCTAGACAGAAAATTCAGCTCGCAGGACTGCACATACTCACAGGATTGCATATGCAGGTTTCATTTGGCAGCATGGAAAAACCAGGTTTATCATCTAGGCAGAGGCAATTTCACATAAGGAGAAAAGTTTTGCAGTCTATTGCGCTTGAACAGATGTGGAAAAGCCTTGAATTAACATACTGAACAAGGAAGGCAGTCACCATCTTTACAAACACAGCTAAGGACCATCTGAGTCTTTCAGCATGTAAAGGCACCACAAAAATGATCAGCAATATCTATTCTTGCAGCTGAAACCATCTTCTAAGCACTTCTATCTGGAAGGAGTTTTTCTAATGGCATATGAGTATGAACCTCCACCAAGATGCTGACAACCACAGCCAAGTCATCATTCTCAGCTGACAAAAGTGCAAGTGATTTCAATGGTTGATGAGGACCATAAAGGGTATGACATTGAAAAAAACCCCAAAACACCACAATGCCACAGACACACTCAAATTTGTTACACCTAAAGCCCCCCACCACACTAAAATACATCCTATACCTTTATGCTTTTACTCCTTAAAATCTTCCTTGCAATTTCCTCCTGTACACAGGAGGGAAAAACTGCAAATAAAAAATTCCCAAAACATCTCCAAGCAATTCTAAGGTCATTTGCTGTGACAGTGATAAGGAGCATGTGATGTCACAAATAGAACAGATTGTAATTTTATGCACACTTGTTTAGCGTACATATGAACAACTGAAAAGTTGCTATCAAACAATTCTTCTTGGTTGGCAGACAAATAAAATTATAGTTTTATTTATGGCTAGAACATGCAATTGGGAAATAAACCTGGTTATTTTGAGGTTACCCCAGAAAAGCATCATTATTTGCAGGAGTCACATTTTGGAGCTTTGAATTCCAAAACCCTACCAGATGTTCCTCCAGAAATTATTATTTTTTAGTAGTTTATGCTAATGTTAAATAAAAGATTGCCATATTTTTAAACAGCTGTAATTAAGATGCCACAACATTTTATGGAAAACATCCAGGTATTGCATATATCTCTGTGACTTCAACTAGCTTGTCTTTTGCACCCTGGCTAGATTCTGTGGTCCTGATTTTCACATAACCCAGATCATATTTCCTCTGTTTAGGCATGACAGAAAATAAACAGAAATAAGAACCAAGTAATTTATGCAGCAGTTATGAATATACACAACTCTAACTGCAATTCACTGAAATAATTTATCACTGCTTAGATGACTAGTATAGCACTTCTCCACTCACCTCAGTTTTGTACTGTGAAATTATCTTTAGTTATTATTTAATTCTACATGTGTGTACACTACATGGAAGCATATCCCTATAAAAGTCTATAAAATGAAACACAGGTGATTTAACCCATTAGACAAAAGACTAATAACTAAATCCTTCTGAAAAAACCCCTCAAATCACGCTTTGAATAAGAGTTTTAATAACAGATAAGGTCATTTCTTTATCCTTAAAAGCCTAGTTATGAAGAAATGGGCCTTGAATCGGTTCCATATGCCCATAAAAATGGATGCAGAACTTCATTTTTTTACATTTCTGTTCTGTAATGCTGCACTCTGCTTATTTTGAATACCTCCTTGGGATATGTTCCTGTAGCCAGTTATTTCGCTGAGTTACATTCATGTACTTTAAGTGTTTTCATTCTCAGATGTTGCTTAGGATTTACTTCCCTTTTCTGTTTTTTTCATTATTGAAGTGTTTAAAAGCATTTCAGAAGTTTCCTGAGACATAATCTTTACCTCCTTCTATAAAAATAGCAGGGGTTTTTCTTATCCTTGTCCTTTATATATGACCTCAATCTCCTAACTTTTGGAATGACTGTGTTCTTCTCAGAACTGTTTAGATTTTATTTGCTTTTGGGTTATGAAATTTATTAGGTGTGAAATATTTTATTGCCTTATTTACTGGCTTCAGTGTCCCGTTCTGGGAAAGCCGGCAGATCAGCTACAGGCACCCCTAAAGACAACAGTATTAACGACTCCTGCTGATGTTCCTACTTTTCCAGCCAATGGAAATGTGAGTGCTGTTCCTGCAAGCAGCATGCTTCCTGAAGCACTGCCCCAGCTGGCTCCAGGCGCTCACTCCCCAGAGCAAAGCCAGACATATACTCTGACCTCTTCCAGAAAACTGTAGAAGACTATGCTCCATCAGCTACCAAGGACAAAGAAGTCATTTATATTTTTCATAAGCAGAACTACCTGACATAAAACCTAAACTTTCTTCATACAGCAATATGAAATTGGTCATTCAATTATCAAATAAGGAACTGAAAAGAGAATTTATGTAACAAATATCTATGACAAAAATTCAATTTCCCCCTAAAGCAGAGAGAAGTAAGTGCCAAAGTTGATGAAAAACATCCTGCTACTACCTCCTTCCAATCGCTGTGCCATCCCCAACATGCCATGTAGCCCCATCAGTGGCCGCTCCAATGTCCTTGATAGCCTATTATAAACACATTCTATTTATCTATGATATATTGACCAAATATTTAACACCATTCCAACAGGTCCAGATCAACACATAATTTAATAGCATTTGACTTAAGAAAAGAATGAACAGGGAGTGTACAAGGATGCTGATTATGGTGAGCAGCTTACGAATCTGTGTAAAAACGCCAAATTTACGCAATTGCATATTTATATTTCTACTGAAGTATAACAGAAGGTTCAGATCTAGTAGGCACAAAATTTGGACTCCCTTTACTTAACATTGAGGACCTGGAACTGGGTTGCTGAAAACCTGGGCTTGTGCACCACAGCCTGAATTGGAGATTTTGGAGGTTTCTGATCTCTTTCCCATCACCTTTGAAGCCTGTCAAGGCTGTGTACTCATTTTCTGAACGTGGCTCATTGATTCATTCTTCCTTTTCAAAAGCAAATGCCCTTATGGCTGAGCTTTACCTGCAAGGCATGTAAAGAAACTAGCAACTTGTGTATGGAGAAACACCAAACTTTTACAGCTGTCTCATTAACATATCAGCTACATCATGTTTAGCCCAATTTAACAAAAATAGACAACCCCACTCAAGACAAAGACTGTCCTACAGGCACACACGGATTTAATACACATCAGAATAGCCTGATCTTCAGGAAGCCATTCTGTTTGCCCTTGTTCATACATTAGCTGTTTTTCTGCTATGATATAATCAAGTGTTGCCAAAACAAGCATTCTCATTCATGAGAAACATCAAGAAAATCACTTGAGCTTCACAAAGTGATATTTTCTAGAGCATTGTATCCTTCAAATTGGCTCTACTGTCTTCATTCCCTGTCTTTCAAAGCAGAATTAATAATTTTGGGGATAAATCTTTTCCCTAATTCTGTACAAGTCTAGCAAAATAGAACATACATGCAATACAAATAATCATTTAATTACTATAACATAAAAGACAACAAGCTGCAAGGAAAACACCTCTCATTTGTAAAGATGATAATGATTAATTCTATGCCAAGACCAGGTTGAAGATTTTTAAAAAAAAAAAAAACAAAAACAACTAAAACCCAGAGCATAGTCTAAAACTTTGTTTAAAATTTCTTTTTGTTACAAGGTTCTATTGAACAATTATGTGATCTTTTTCATCATGAAATTCAGACTTAGAGTAGCTATGAATGTAAGATTCCTTTATTTGGCATTCATTCCAGTCAGGTATTTTTCATTATAATTCAGTATATCAATTCTTTTTTTTTTTTTAAGTCATTTTATTAAGCCTTCATGCTCCACATCCCCTCCAATTCTTATTACCATTTTCATACCCTACGGTGTGGCTGACACGAAGCAGTGTAGATTTGACAACCAGAAGTACAGGAATCTAGCAAGAAATTACTATGCAAATGTGTCTGGGAGAAGATAAAATTAATAAATATTTGCTGATGGGCCTTTTGCTCCAGTAGGTGGCACATTTATAATGAAAACTTAACAGCAGTTTAAGCTAAAGATCAGAAACTCAGATGTACATGTCTCTGATGGATGGTAAAAGAGGAAAAGCACTTGCAAGTGTTGTCATTTTAGAGAAACCAATCCAAGCTCACTAAATTGGATGAAAATATTTTCCTTCCAACTTCTCACATTCTATAAACATTTTATTTAGAAAAAAAATAATTTTGCTCAGCAGTTACTAGCAACTTCCATAATAAAAGGTTCATTAAAAATAACAGTTCTTTATTAAAAAACCTTCAAACCTTTATACACATTAGACTTTAATTACCTTTGCAGCTAAAGGAACAGAAGTCACAGGAAAACACACTGCATTTTTACTTCACTGTAGAGAAAAATCAATTATAAACTCTTAACACTAAAAGAAAAATCCAAGAGAAAGGGAGACAATACTACCATGTGATTACATAAAATTTCAACTAAAAGAATGTACCTGAAGTAGCTACTTAACTTCAGTAGGGGGAAGTAGAGGGAAGGCTTATGCAGTGGGGGGAAAAGCAGGCAACTCAGAGGTGACCAACCTCCCCAGACAGTCAGTGATGTGCCGAACAGAAGTACTCGACTTCTGTTCTCGTTTGAGCATTTTCACTTTAGATTCTGCTACAAAGTAATGTCCTTCTTTAATTCAAACCGTGATGTGACTTTCAGTTCTTATAAAAAACACACCAAAAAAACAACCAACTAAAAAAACATTAAAAAAAAAAAANTTTAAAAAAAAAAAAAAAAAAGGCACAACATACTTCTTGATTTATTCATGGACAGCACTCTCAAAATCCTGAATACAGGCACAGATATGGATCATGGGTTATCCCGATGCAGAAGTGAGAAGAGTTCAGATAAAGGTCAAGTTTCAAGCAAATTGCAGAAATAAAATCCAAACAATACTTAAATCCACGGAGCTTTTTCACTCCCACATCTGTGGGAGAAAGTTTAGCATCAAGGATTAAAAAAAAAAAAAAAAAAAAAAGGCCATACTCTGCAGCACAGTCTCTGGAACCAGAAATACTGAACATCAACTTGCAAGGTATTAGAAAGATTAGTAGTATGGATTACAGTCACAGGCTGTTAACAGCACATCTGGGCAAGACAGTTCTGTGCAACTGAACTGTAAGCATTTACCTTAAGAAAAAAACAGGAAAGAATCAGTTGTCCAAATAAATTAGTATGCTGTGCTTACCACTTTTACCACAAACTACAGAAAGGAATCTTTGTGGATAGATGGATGTAGGTGCTGAGGACATGCTCCAAAGGAGTTAGGGACTTCCCAAGGGTAATAACCTGAATATAACACTCTGTGGTATCATTTCTAAACAATATCAATTAAGTGGAAAAAAGACAGTGGTTAATGATGCTAGTGCAAGTGTACAGAAAAAGATAGAAACTCAATTATTTACATGGTTAGATTACAGATATTCTTGCCCCAAAACTCAGGTAAAACTGTAAGGAAACATCTGGTCAAGTAAATCATATATGCAATGTCTTTACAGGCTGATTAGGAAATAGGCAGGAGATTCCATATTCCCCATTTTCACTGAAGGTATGCTTTAGATAAATCAAAGTCTTTGACACTAATACCAAGAAAATTAGGTGATGTGATAAGCACACGTCATGTAAAGAAAATCAGACAGACTATGTCAATCCAATCCCTACAGAGGTATCAAGCTAATTTAAGGTATTACAGTTTTAAAAAATTGATAAAATAACATTGAGTGGCAAAGTTCACTGCGCATCCTGGATGGTACCAAGAAGTGGATACAGAGCTGCAACATAGCTGCCTTTTAGTATTTAAAACGGAGTTTTAGAAATGGAGACCAGCCTCTACAGAGGAGCAAAACAACCAGTGCATACCATAAGCAAGGAATTTGAGCTGCAAAGTGACCCTCCTTTCAGAAGTGCTCGGGGAAAACCTTGATACAGCCAACCGAAAATAACTGGAGGAGAGGAATAGACAGCAGGTCTAGAGAAACCTTGACAAGTATTGGTATCATGTTTCTATCTTGATGCAAAGAAAGAGAGCTTCATGAATTTGGTCCTGTCTGAAAGAGTATTTGTTACAGTTAAAAGCGCACTGTGCAGAATTTAAAAACCAGAACACACCAGTCCACTGCTGTGAAGGCGAAGTTGTCCTTCTGATTTCATCGGAGACTCACTGAGGCCAGTGATGCAAATCACTTCATTAAAAAAGTAATACATAACCTTTCCAAATGTTACACAACCTCTGTTTGTAATTGCACACTTAATACAAACAGTGCTGGACTTCAAATCAAGATTCTTTCCCGCTTTAAAATGAGAATATATCTGATCATAGGGGTTCTTTCATAGTAGAGAAGAAAAGGCAACTCCTGGCAAATTGGCAGTAAGATGCAGTTCTTAACTGCAAAGGTGAAGGTTTATTTAAACAACTCAACAGTGTAACAAGTAAATTCATTACATCCTGAAGTCCTTAAATTGAACTTGGATGTGTCTCTAAATAATGAGTTCTAGTTCAGTTGCAGATTTATTGGATTAAACAGCAAACACTGGCATATTTAGGAAAGCAATTTCTTCTACTAAAGGAATTAATGCTTGAGATTATTTTGTCCCATGTTGTAGAAGAGATAAGGCTTGGTGATTCCTTCAGTCCTCGGAGTCTGTAAACCCTGGTGGATGCACTGATTCCGACTTTCTTTATCCCCGAAGTGTCAGACTAGACCGTACATGGCTCACAAATTTGTTGCCATCCAAATTTCTTGGTAACAAGTTTGCTTTGATTAGTGTAACAGTAATAATTTTCTCATTATTTTCAGTTAATTGGTAGATGTCCCTTCAGACTTCACTTTTCCCTGGCAGCTGATTGCTCCACACCACAACAGTACGGTCATGTTCCACTAGCATTCAGCAACAAGATCAAAGGGAAAAGAAGAAAGAAAGGGGGAAAAAGGTTTCTACAACATTATGGTTCCCCCGACTCTTCCACTGTGTGTCTGGTTGTTGTTCTAACAACTACGGAACTCCTGAAGCCTTGAGTTTGCATAACAATTTCTACTGACCCTACAACTTTATCAGAGGTAGGCAATGAACAACATGCTCATGTGACAGATGGACTAGAAAATAATGTAGTGAGTAAAGGGATTTCAGTGCCAGGATAAGTGGCACATTTACAGTAGCACATCAGTGCTGCCTACTGAAAGCTGCTATTTTGACACATTTTAGGTTATGTAATTTCTAGCTACATGGTTTTGACCACTCAAGACACAGTAAAAATTGCCACTTTTCATCCAGATTCCATGCTCCCTATCTTTTACACAGGCACCTCCTCCAGTCTTTCTCAACTCCTAATGTTCTTCCAGCAGTATCCGTTTGCCACAGAGGGATGGATCACTGCTGAACAAGCATGGAACATGCTCTGTCCGAGGGGCTGGATCAGCTCCCTCCACACAGTGCAGAGCTGCGGGTTCTGGGAATGATAACCCCGTGTTCGGGATGGACAAGACTGAGCAGTGTTGACTGTAATCTGCAGCCAGCAGAAACAAAACACTCCTGCTCTCCACTCTGTAGATACTCAATTAATGAATGACAATTTCTGTGACTAGGATTCTTATCTTACTTATTTAGAGCAGTTAAAATAATTTTGATGCATTGCATCAACCTTGCAATGACTTGAAGCAGCCACGGTAGTGTGCTCACAATCGATCAAAGCAAATCTAGGCTTTCAAGTGAAGAAGGTGGTATAAACACTGTAAAAGTATAGATAGCTTTATTTGCCCAGTTCATCCACGGATTTCAAGTCTGGAGAATCATAAGTATTTATTAAGCAAAACTGTAAAAAGATGGGAAAATAACTGTATTTAATCAAAGTATGTATCTGTCATTCCATCACCTTCCAAGAATTTAAGCAAAAAATAAGCACGTTATGATTGCAAACACATCCTGTCTTTGCCAGAGTAGATGTCCTGTGTGCAGACAGGTTGACTGTCAACTAAAATCTGCTCTTTCCTTCTGGTATTGGAGTCTTGACATACCATGCTATTGAAATATATGATTTCAGTTTCAAACAGGTCTTTAAATTTCAGTGATACTTGGCATTCAATAAATTAACAGACTTTCACATGTATTTCTTGTATAAACAAGACCACCACCCAAAGAAACCTACATCAATAATTAAGGAACTAACAAAGCTTCTCTTCAAAGAGGCTTCAGTAAAGGTGTCTGAAGCTTTTACTTGAAACAGTAATGCAAATCAAATCATCTGAAAAAAATGTTATTTATAAAGCTATTTTTAACCTTTTTTAAAATTTAATAACGTGCCTATTGTGCATAAAATGGACTTTTGATGATAAAAATCACTTTGGTATATTATGATCTGTGTTTCTAAAGGCAGGTAAAAGGACGAAGTACACCATATTTATTCAAATAGGAGTCTCCTGCTATAAAAATACAAAGCAACACGAAATACTTAGAAAATAACGTGCTTGTACATTTCTTCAGAATCATACACTTCCTCAAAACAAATTCACCCCACAAGTTTTCTTAGATTTCAAAAAATATTTTAAATTAAAATCCAGATTGGAACCCCAAAAACACACCGCAGAATTCATGCTGCCTAATCATTTGTCTCTTCAGCTGTGATCAACTTCAATTCCAATTTCCAAGCACAGCTGATGGGGGCCAAAACCCTGTGATGCTTCATCATGGCCCCCGTTCTGGGGCAGAGTACCACACCACTGCACACCTCACGTTAGCATCGCTTTCAGCAGACAGGAAAACAAGGGAATTGATCCAACAAGCAGCCACAAAGTGAAAGTCAGAACAAAAAAATACTAAAAGCCAGTGTGCTTCTCCTCAATGGTATTTCTTTAGGCCTCTCCCCAAAATTAAGTGTTACTTTTAATCTTGATTTAACACGACCTTTTTAGGATGGAATTTTCAATAGCCAGAAACTGTATTTTCTTCTTTTCCGATTCAAACTCCTGTTCATGAAAAATGCCCAATCAGTGATCACGTATACAAATGTTTAACCTTGGGTGCATGATTAATCCTTACTAAAGTGTCAGATAAAACACTCCTGAGGGCAGCTGGTCCCTGGCTCCAGCCATGCCACTGCTTGATTTCATGCGTCAGGATGCAACAATGCCTTCTACCCTCACAAATTCTTTCCTTTTACTTTACTTCTTGAGTTAATTGGTACCTCGCATTTAAGCGCCAGCCCCACTCTCTCCCTCATCATCACCAAACCCTTTCCAACCAGTGAGCACGTGCATGAAAGCACAGGGGGAGCAGCCATATATTTAAGTTGCAGAGCACCTTCAGAGCATGGAAATCCCCACGAGCTTTTATCCATTATTGCACTACCTCATTTTTGTCCCATTTCTCAAAAGACTCCATTAAACCAGGGCTTGATCAATGACTAAATATTGTGTTGTGAAAAACATGATAGTTTTGGGTAAAAGCTGGTCAAACTATCTAACAGATGTTTACAAAACAAGTATCTGGTTTATAAATTTACAATTATAATTATATAGCTTTGCTTAGCAAATCATGTATGAAATCACATCAATTTGAAGATTTATTTGTTCATAAAAGCTGAATAGTTTGGATAAACATCTCAGACTAATCTTTCCATAAATTATACTTTTCTCATGTTTACTACTTCTTTGCTAGTGGGTACTCTGGTATACTTATAAGCCTGTTTCTCTCTGACAGTGAAATAATTAATATGAAGCCCTTTAAACACCTAGCAATGACTATTTGCAACAAAAACCTCCTAAAATTTGAGAATTTGTAAAGTATTTAAGTAAATAGCTTTGTCACCCAGATAACCAAGGGTATGTTCTTACAAGGCATGTATAGGTTACCAATATAATTAATTAGTTGCTGATAAATTGTTACTTTATTGATTTGGATTTTAAGCTTCATTGATTTTCCAGTTGAGAAACATTACCCACAGAAGGATATCAACAGCATAGATACCATACAATAACAACAACATCCAGAGTAAAAGTCCAGAATACAATTAATAGAACAATGTCAACTTAAATTTTTTTTCTGCAAAGGTAATCTGAAGTAATCTCTAAAACAAAGCTGACTTGTTCATTTTAAGGAAGGATGAAAATAAAAACAAAATTTCCCTTTGAAGGAGAAATACTTGTTAGAGAGGATGAAGTATAAAAATGAGCAAATGTCTGCAACTAACAAAGGAAATAAAAGGACAACAATGTTTTTACTTGTTTATGCCACTTTTGTCCTTGTTTCTGTCAATAGTTATCAAGAACAAATCTGGTACTACAACTTTCATATAAACATTCTTTATAATCTTGTTTTCAGAAAAAGCTGGGGATGTTTTCACAAAGATTTAATCTCCAGCAAATAAAACTCTGGTGTTCCAGCTTTGGCTCTTCTGAAAGTCTCTACCCTGCTCAGCAGCCAGAGTGACTGAAAAGCTTAAATCTTACTTTCAGAAGTCACCTGGGCTCACAGGTGACAAGTGTTGTTTATGTTTGCTTAAAAAGAGGTTGCTGCAATGATTACTTAATTAGATCAATTTTTACTGTTCAGCCTTACTAGGGAGGCACCAGGCTTCAATGGTACCACTAATAAAGCTGGCCACAAGACACTAATTGCAATTCCTAACACTAATCTTCAGTTCTTTCCAACTAGCCTGCTTTTTCTTGATGAAGTGATTTCTGTAACTCTTTATCCAGATGTGCCACTCTGAAGCCTATGAATCTTCCTCACCCTTTTATTTTCTGCATGTTCCATCTAGGTTTGATCGACTGATTAAAAAAAAGCCTCCCTTTTTGCTGACTTCGAAATGCTCAGTCACAAAACATTCCAGGATGTCATCACTGCAAACACCTCAGGCAAACATGCGCAAATTTTTAATCCAATTTGAGAAGACAGACAATTTTAGGAACTTCCTACATGGATTTCTCACCTTACCTTCCTCGCTTCACCCCCCTACAATGAAATATCCTAAAGAAAGAATGTAGAGCCCCTTGGGTGCAAGTTAAAAACTTCCAGGAGCTATGTTCTGACTTCTGCCTTTACAGAACACTTGAAGCAAGCAAAAGTGAAGCTTGCACACCAGAGACCTGCTCTGTCTCTTCCTCTAGCCCAGCAAAAGTATAAACAGTACCAACAGGAACAGCTAACAAAACAATCCAAAACTGAACACACCACAATAACCTCAGAAGTCCCTTGACCTGGAAACATCCTTTAATCACCTGACACTGGTGTTCTGAACACAGGTCTCATACACCATTCAGAGCAACCACAATACACTAACAAGTGGTGACACCGAATCCAAATTCTTGCACAGAGTCTGAGTTTTACAAGTTCACTACTGGGAACAGTTTTGTCCACTGAGCTTTCAGAGTCAAGTCCTTTCCCTCAGGGAGCTCCTATAACACACTATATGAATTTTAAAATCTCAGTCCTTAAAGAAGCTGTATTTCTCTATTCACAAAGTATTAAAAAGACTTCATCTCATCCCAAGATGTACATTGCTCAATCATAGCCAAAAAAAATTTTTAGTGTAGGTCTTGAACCTACCCAAGGCCAAGGAATTTAGCCTTTCATCTGCCTGGGCTGCTGGTGTCAATACAAAAGCACTCTCCTTACACCTGTAGAGATCAAAAAGCACCCAGGCTTCCTCAGCTCCAAATAAAAAATAATTCTAGAAAATCCTTACAGGAACAAAAAGCAGTCGTGAAAGAGGGAAGTTATTCAGTTCATTTTCCCTTCAAAGTTGTGTTATGAGAACTGCTCAGAATTCAACAGAACTGAAAGCATATTAAAAAAAAAAAAAGAATTTCTTGGCTGAATGTTTGGGGTGAGACCTCAAACATCTCTGGCTCTTTAGAGACAGGGAAAAGCTTCAGCAATAGGACTTCCACAGGGTGCTACAGTTCTCAGTGCACTCAGCTCCTCTGGCAGGATACATCAGTGACCATCACTTAAAAAAAAAAAAAAAAAAAAAAAGAAAAAAGGAAAATTCAAGATTTCCACAAAGAGCTTGGCTAGACTTGGATTTGGAAGTCAAGTGATCAGCAAGGAATTGCTCATAACATACCACTTCCCTAATATTTTTTTTTTCCTTTTAGCTTACCATGTCCTCTTCTCCTTCAGAATCTCCTTGTAAAGTAACCTTGGCAGTGGGGAGGCTGCTACCCCCTGAACACTCTCAAAGTGCAAAAGATCACCATATATTAACACTGATGTCTTCTAAAGGAGAAGAAATTTAACTCATGGTACCATGGGATAACTGACAGTCTGATACAGAAATGGCTATAGAATGGACACAGAAACAGCAGATCTCCGTACCAGGAACTGAAGCAGTTTTGTCCAGCATAACAAGCACACCAGATCTTGCTTCTCACTTGAACTGCCAATGTGAAATGGCAGGAGGGAAAATTTGCAGCAATAAAGACTGGGAAGAGAATTCAGGATCTCTGAAGCTGAAAACACCTTCCAAACATCATCATCTTGGAACAAAAGAACTACCAGAGTGAAATGTGACAATCAGAATTCATAGTGATAAAAGGCATGGAAAAAAGAATCCCCAAAAGAATAAAAGGACAAAGAAAGGCATTCCAGCTCAAGCATTTAGAGAAATAAACCAAGTTTTACAAGTCATGGTAGTGACATGTCACACATTGTTTTCCAAATGCTCATAACAGTATTTTCTGCCTGGCAGCCTTTAAACATGCACTGAAGAACAGCAAGCAAATTTATTCAAAGGCCCTAACATGACAGCAATATAATTTTTTTTAAGGTGTCAGTCTGCATCTATTACATGATTACAGGAGGATCCAAACAACGTGGCCTCAAAGAAGGAGCTTTGTTGCAGAGATACTCTGCTGCACCTTCCAAGCACCTGTGGCAGAGGGCAAGGGGACAGTAGTCTCCATGGTGTCTACTTCTCTTTCTTTGCCACAATGAAGGAATAACGAAAGATTGGTACAATAGCTTACATTTCCTTAAATATATTTCTGGAAGCTACGACCTCCAGCTTCTTCTTTTCCCCAGAAGGCATATCAGTAGCTGGTCAGGGTCTCTCCTCAACACTTAAGAGAAGAAAGATTACCAGCTCTAGAGCCATCGCGTCTTCCACACAAATTGCAACATCAAATTTTGCCCGTTATAGACAGAACTGAGCAAGGAAGCAGATATTGTACCATTAAAAAGTGCTTATTACAGGATCAAATCAGAGTTGTGAAGACCTAGACTAAAAGCAAAGCAATTTTAAATTACCTACTATACAAGAGAGATTAATGTAGGCTGGACAAAGTAACCCAAGCCAAGCCTAACATTAACCACCTTAATCTTTCATTAAGCAAAGCTGCTAGTGAGGGAGCAGTCAGAGATCCGGCAGAGTTAGAAAAATAACAAAACTCTCCCAAGAACAAAACAGGTAAAAGAGTTGGCTCAGCAGTTTTTGAATTATATGTATTAAAAGAAGGTTCTACAAAGGTATTTACTAATAATTTAACTTCCACAGATTTCTGAAGAAAGAGCAAAGTTTATGATATCTAAAGTTGCAAATGATATGATAGCAAAGTTGCTATCTAAAAATCATCTCTCCTGCATGTTTAGAGTGCTTCATGCACATTTTTCTAGTGTGTTTTATCCTTGACCATTAAATAAGCACATGGAGCAAATTAGCATTGAGCGAGCAATTTTCCATGTCATAAAAAAAACCCCAAATTTATGAGGTGTAAAAAGGTGACAATTAATTTAATACTTTTATGTCATGAATGGCAAACATTATCTGAAAGACCACTACAAAATAACTTCAGAATGCTTTCAGAAATGTCAGTAGTTAGGTCACTGGGGAGAACTTCCCTTTATTAGCATCTCCCTAGGATCCCTGTCACAAACTGCATTTTTGTTGGGGCTTTTTTTTGGAGTGGGGGGTGTGTTGTTTTGGATTTTGTTTGTTTGTCTTTATCTCCAAAGAACACCTTAGCAGAAGCTATCAGCTTTGACAGAACACCAGAATTCTGGCACTGAACCATAAATTGACCATTACCATAAAAAGAACTGCTAAATGAGAAACTATGTGCTCAGTATAAAACTAATTTCATGCTTTCAAAAGCACACAGTGGCTTCTAGCAAGATAGTGGCCCTGGGACTTGCAAAGACAGATTGGCTAATACAAATGGTGTGTGCTCCTGATGCAGTCTGCTTAGCCAAGCTTTACATGTACTGGCAGTAAATGGAAATTCTCGAATCTTCTGTCAAACAAATACACACTTATCTATAACTTTGGAGCTGAAAGCTATAAAACAGCTGCCTCATAAATATATTTAGCAGGAAAAAGCATGAGCTGTCCTAGTTCCTCATAAAAAAAAAAAAAAAAAACACCCAAAAAGCCCCCAAACAAAAACAAAAAACCAAACCTACAGCAGTCTTTACATACACAGACATTTCTACAGCAAGCAAGAAAAAATTTTAATAATATTTTTCAACATTTCTCCGTTTCATCAAAAAAAATTACTATCAGCACATGCAAATATAATCATAGCAGGTCTCACCTCACAGACTAAACATATTAGCAGAACAGCAATGCTTAATAAGTAACTCAGCTGAACTAATTTTTTATGTTCTGCTATAGGTGACATTCCCAATGAAAAACCTTTTTTTTAAACACATAGGTACAAAGTCTGTTTAGTTTATGATAATGCTTCTTTCAAGCTTAAAGATTTACTACTAGAACTTCACGGACTACCTTTAGCACCCTATCTATTCCTTAAATAAAACTCAGTGCACTAAATCTCAAATTTAACTGGTTAGGGAGAAGCTACACTAATTTTCTACCCTTCTCAAAGCAAGCAGTCACTGCAAATGAATTACTGGAAGCTACCCTGGGCATGACAGGTCATAACTTTTAATATTAACAATGACAGACGTGTCTAAGATGTCAAATCCAGCATACAATTTATTTCATTCTTTACTTAGTTTATCTGGAGAATCCCACAGCTCTTGTCTTTCACACATCATTGTAACTATACTTTGAGATTTAACAATCCAGAAAGCAAGCCCTGGTAAGATGTATTTATTCACACTGCTAATAAGCTTCTTTCTACAACAATAACACAGCATCACTGACATTCAAAAAACATTTAAAATGCATAGGAAGTCACCTACTGGAAAGATGCCCTCTGCAAACAGCAAGCAAGGAAAGGGAGCTTGCCACATATTTAGTTACTTTTAATACTGAAATGAGAAGAAAAAGATGCATTACATGCATTGCCATTTTTGTTACCCTTACCACTGGAATAACTAAAATAGAAATGACATGCACACAGAAATAATGCCAAACATGCAACACAATGTTGTAGCACAAAGCAATTCGGTGAAGTTTAATTATAAAAAAGAGACTCACCTCTACTGGGAAGTCCACCCCACATTATGGCAATAGTATTTATGCAGGTTAAACAGCAACCAAGTTACATAAACAAAACTTCCAGTATGTGACCAATATGATCTACAGTGCTAGAGAGTCTTGGCTCCAGCCCTGCTCATCTGTGTGACAGTGCACTGCTGTACCAGTGCAGCCTCAGACCTTCCCAGATGCCGGCTTAGAGCACTGCTCATTGAAAATCCTTCACACGCTGGCAACATTTTAGGGAAGGACAAGCACACTCTGAGTCATTTGTAAAGAAAGCAAAGCAATTTCAGTTCTGTATCTTCCTGCCTACCGAAACACAGAGCACTGTCAAAGTAGAAGTCTGCGAGAATTTATGCTGAGAATCAGGCAACCCAAGCCTTCATTATCAATGCATGGAATCAGCTACAGTGATCAAATTCAAACAAACCATAAAAAAAATAAAAGGAAATGATTATGAAAGGCTCTACAGATTCAGCTCCAAACCACACAGAATGAGGAATCAGCTATCTAGACTGTGTAAATGTTAAAAATAGCTCTGTCTTTTCTACAATGCACACAAGACAGAGGAGAATCAGCAGCCTGTATTGTGATGAGGTTCATTATTAGGGGGGGAAAAGCCAGCAACAAAAATTAATGAATTATTACAGCTTTTTAAAATAAGATTAATTTACAATTATGCAAATGAAAAAATAAATACTTTTTAACCACATAAAGTCTGTTGCACATTAAAAAATAGGATATTAAAAAGAATAAATATTTAGGTGAAAAAATTTAGAATACTGACCCAGCTAAAACCTGTACAGTCTAGCAGATTAAGTATCTGTATTAAAAAAAATTACTAAAAGCATGACATGACCAATGCCTTTGTCTTTCAAAAACCCCCAGTAATTTTTAATTACTATGAAAAATGTCCATGCTCTTCCTACTCCCACATAGACTTCTCACTATTTAAATCTTTTTGTCTTTTCAGGTACTTCATGGACTTTCTTTCCACTGTGCATACTCACACAGAAATACACAGTACAATAAGAATCAGATGTAATCATAACTGGGTTAAGTTTTTTAAAGAAATGGAAAGACATGGAAGGGGTTTTTTTTATTATACTACCTGTACAGTTATCCAAATATACTGCTGTGTCATGAGACAACTATGAGAGAAATTTTGACAGGATCTGATCATATAGAGGGAGTATCAGCTTTCCTTTTGCAAGATAAAAAGAAAAAAAAATTATTATTTTTTCAGTAGTTTTAATGTAGAAATCACAGTTACAAATGCACATGAATAAAATGTCTGCATTTATAGATCCATTTTCATCTCAGCTGTCTACACCTGCAAACTGTGGATCACATCCTTCAACACACCAGTGGAGAAATCCTTGCAGCAACATGAACTCAACTGATTTAAGCAGCCTCCAGGCCAATGCCCAAACTGTTGAAATGACAAGGGAGATGCTCCAACTATAGCAAAAGTTGTGTCATTACCACTCCTGCAGCCATTCCCAGCCTGAAACCATGGCTGGTGAGCAGCTCTATTTTTGGTCCTATAACTCTAGAGCATCTGAGTATCTGATGTCTTAAATGCTGGTTCTTTACCACAGCATAACTGCCCTCAAAGTGAGATTAAACTCTCCAGGAAGGGATTTTGAGACAAGAATATATTTATGCAAAGTAGTGACAAAGAGTGCCAAATGTATTAGCCAATTCTATTTTGGAATCTTTACATACTTCACCCAAAGCACCATCCCCCCAAACCCACTTTTTTCATACTAGTTATGTACTCTGTTTGCTTACAAATGTCATTCATGTGCTCCCCATCTCCAAGAGAATGAAGTGGAGGTTGCAGGTGAATAATTGGTGTGCTAGCCTTTACCAACTTCAAAAAAGTTAGGGTTTGCTATTTGCCATTAGGGAAGTTTTATCATAAACACATTTCATGTTGTGAAAAAAAGGTTAACTTACATAGCACTATCTATTTCTTAAGTAAGTTGTGGAAAAGACTCTAAGGCTGTAAAAAACATGGTACCATCTATCAAATGCAATCTTGTTCAAGAGACCACTGAACAAGAAAAGAAGTCAACATACCCTGTAGTGAGAAGTGAAATACTAAGTTTCTCAACAACACACTAAACCAAGTTGCATTACTGTCACGTAACTCTTTTTGTTATCATTACTATTATATTGGAGAAAGTAATGGTTTTGCTTTCTAGCAAAAGAGTCTAATCTTTTCCAAAAGAAAAATGGATTTCACCTGGAGTAGGATAGCAAAGTGTGGAGCAACCTCCCTCTCAGAGGTACAGTGGGGGTAAGCTCCAAGGCCTTGCTCCACTTTGTGCCCCCACAATAGCACCTTTCTTGAAACTGCTTTCCAAAAGGCTGGGCTGTAGGCAGCAGATATAGAAGGTGGAACAAGTGCTGATCCTCTTCAAGCCTCAGGTTTTGGCATAACACACAAAAAAGTAAGACCACAGTGCTTTCTGCTATCCTCCTCCCCTCCTCTGTAGATGTATGCACTAACTCTCTAGCTATGCATGCATTTAATAGGACTCAGCTCACAAACTTTTTCAAGATACTTTTGATTGCTGCTTACCGTCCCTGAGTACTTAGTAGAAGAGTTCATAAAGACCTGCAATAAAAATCAGATTATCCTTGTTTTTCCTTTAGATTAGTGAAAGAAACATTGAGAAGGAATTGAGGAGCTAGATCAAAGTAAGCAAAAATTCTGTTCATCATGTTGGCACAAAGCAGTCTTAGATGGCAACTAAACTACCTGTCAGAAAGCTAGTCTTGGACCAGGTAAGGATTCAAACCTATACACAAAGACATACATTTAGGGTTAGATTCTTCTGATGAGAAACAAGGAAAAGCTCCTCTGAAATCAAAGCAGTGCATTGAAGTTTCATTCTGTTGTAACCAACCATCATTTAATCCTACACTGACCTAGTCATCTGGCAAGGTAATGTCTTCTTCCTCACATGTATGAGGCCAAAAGTGGGGATGTAGATTTAAGCATATCTGGAATATTTTGAGTATAATTTCTCAATGTCTACCAATAGTTAGCTTTACCTTTTGGCTGAAGACACTATTCACACTTCATATATTTAATTTGGAAAACTAATAAACAAGTTAGCTACACAGTCCTTGAATCCTATGAAGGATAATTCTGAGCTATTTGTTGTAAGCCTCTCTGGCTCTATTAGCTTGATAGGATGCCTAGTCTTCCAAATTTATATGACACTGCACAAGGAGGCAAAGAAGGTCTAATCTCTATTGCCAAAAGTGAAAGAAACACTACCTTCTCCTACTCCCTCATTCTCCTTCCATGCCCAAGGCTGCTGGTTTACCTTCTCCCTTTCACTACCAGGCCCTTTTTGGGACATAATTTAAGTCACAAACACAACAGAACTCTAGTGATTTACGTATTTATTCTGCTGTATTAACAAATCCCTGGTCATCATTGCTGTGAACCAGATCACACAACGGCATGTTTATAACCTCTCAGGCAATCATCCTGTGATTATTTCCTCACTGCTGCAGGGTTAACCCAGTAACCGGTAGGTCTGCTCCCTGCGAAGAATGGTACAGCATTTCCAGAACTGTCCTGCAAGGTCAGAGGTTGCAAGAGCAAAAAGGCAGAGCTGCTGTCACAATGCACTGCAAGTGACATCCCAACTGCACCTCCAGCCACACCTTCTCATGGGGTTTAAGGAGCGCCACCTGGGCCCTACAGCACATCTGCTCTCTGCAATAGCTTAGGACCCAGGGAAAGGGGATTCTGCTGCGCCCTCTGGTAAATTTGAACACCCTGTGTAACAAAAAATAAGGCAACTACCCTGCCCGTTTCCAGGGATCTGCACAAACTGGGCTTCGAGAGGTGTTCCTAATCCACTTACTTAAAACTACACCAACCATTCCCATGTTAGCACGGGAGCAAAAGAGAGAGAATCAGGAGATACCAGGGAACAAGCAAAGAAATTCGCGGAGCAAAATCAGTGTCACCCTCAAGGCACAACTGGGAGGAACACAACGCAGTCCCGCCCCAGCCGCCCCCGTGTAGCCGCGTCCCCCAGCACGCCGCCGGCCGCTCTGCCGCCCATAGCCGGCCCGCCGCAGCTGCGCCGGGCGCCGCTCCCTCCGTGGCCCGGCCTGCAGCACCATCTCGTGGAAGCCTCGCGGTCCCGCACCGCCTGCTCCCTCCGCCTCCGCTTCTCAACAATTAACTCATTAGCTGTCTCCCAGCACAAAAGGGGCGCGCGGCCTTGAATGAGCAATTAGCCGAGCTCGGCCCCCGCTCTGCCCAGCGGCTCCCGCCCCCGCTCCGGGCTGTGGCGGGTGGGACCGCAGGGACCGCGCTCAGCTGCGGCTGCCCCACGGGCTGACCCTGCGGGCTCCGGCAGCACACGAGGATGAGGAGCTTTAAACAGCTCACTCCAAAATACATTTCCCCAAGGCTGCAGGAAACCACCCTTTCCTTTTTTTTCTTTATAGGAAATAACGGAGATAAATTCCAATTTAAGCTGTAAAGGCAAACCGTCCACTTTCATACTTTCCTGAGACCTCATTGGTTTCCTTCTGGCAGCAGCGTTCCGTACATCCCCTATGCCTGGCACCAGGGCAGGGATGGCCCCGGGAATGGCCCTGCTGACAAACTTCAGCCTGAGCTGCAGCGAGACATGATGGGTACGACTAGTAATGAACGATCACTAACACAAGCAATAGTGAAGGCTTCAACACCATGTGCAATATACTTTCTAAGTAGAATACTTCTTTTTTTCAAACACAGAATTTTCAACACCCATGTCAAGAAAAGGAGTACAATAAATGGATCAAACAACCAAAGTTTCCTAATGTAGTCAATTTCTTGATTTTGGCAGTATAAAGGACAGCAGCTACGAAGTAATTTAAATTGCAGGTAGAGGTACAAGAGCAAAAGAGCTTCTATATTTCAGTAATAATGTGGTGAGGCAAAATGAACTACAACTAGAGTAAGCTTTTTAGAAAAATATGTTGCTAAATACTTTTTTAAATCCTGTGACAATTGTACCTTTATTCTGAATACAGAAAAGTAACTTTAAACTTATCTCTAAAAAGATATTTAGACTTTAAATATATAAAAACCCCTCTTCTATACACTGTAGAGTATTATTGCCAGAGCCTGGAATTCCACAGTTAACAAGTCTTAATAAACAACTCAAAGTGGTACAACAAGAATCGTAACCAATTACTGAAAGTTATGGCCAACAATAGAGCTGTAAAATATTGTAGAAGTCGAAAATTAAAAGGATATTTTAAAACAAACTGGGGCCACCTGTCACAGTTGGCACTTTAGAAGAGAATGAATAGGAAAATATGTCCCATGGTTCCTTTGTGTTCATCTCCATTTAGAAAAAAGTCCCCCAAGAGTCAAGGAGTCTGGTGTCTGTGATGGTGTACAGATCAATTCTGTCGCACAGGATCAAGACAGCTCTGGCAGGTCTCTAATCCTGGTTTCTGTACTGTCAATGAAAATTCACAGTCATGTATTTTCCAGTGGGAATATTATTTATTTCACATTCATCTTATGAACACAGAGGAAAACTCCAACCTTGCATTAACAGGAACCTTTCCTGGGCTGTGCTGAGCTGTACACTAGT
Source organism: Grallaria varia (assembly GCA_013396735.1). Classification (NCBI taxonomy): domain Eukaryota; kingdom Metazoa; phylum Chordata; class Aves; order Passeriformes; family Formicariidae; genus Grallaria; species Grallaria varia. Next base: position 263,092 of record VWZG01007029.1, read on the forward strand.
TGGTTTGTTAGAAGAATATGTAGTTATAACAGTGAATTGTGAGAGGGACTATTTAGTTCCTTTGGAGATAGAATTAAATCTGTCCACTGGTGAGGTGAGATTAATATAATTGCTCTCTTACTATCTGCAGAATTAGCTCTGTTTACAATGTTAGCAGAAGAAATGTGGATGGAAGACTTCCATTGCCAGAGGTAATAATGCTCCAGAGGACATGGATTAAAACTAAGCCTGGATAATGTCAATTTACAAGAAAATTATTTTCTACATATTTTTGGAAAGTGTTCTTTGAGAACTACATTTCAGTAAGTCTTGTCCTCCTGTTAGTTCTTAAGCAGAATATTAAATTGTCTAGGTAATCATAATAATAATAAAGTGGAAGGCATTTCTTTCTTTTAAATGCTATGAACACAACATCCTTCAGCTATGAAGAAAACAGAATGCCTATTTCCATATGCACAGGATAGACCAGCATAACTAGTACCTAACTAGGATATACTGTGCCATAGAGATCAGTGAAGAGAGAACAAAGGAACATGAATTTTAACTCCTAAACTATACAGTAATTCCAAAGCATGTGCATCAGCAAATACAAACATATTCCGAGCACCAGAGCAATCTCTGAGCATCAGCTGGGGTCCCCAGAATGACAGCAAAGACATCAGGTGAAGAGGCTCAGCTAACAAAAAGCAACAAAAGTATACAGTGCAAACTCTTGAAATGTTCTCCATCAGCACACAGAGGACTCTTAATTAAATTATGACTCATAGATATTAAGCTATTTTAAGAATGCACACAATTCAGTGATCTATATGTTATTCAATAAGAATTTAATCTTATGGACCACAGGCCTTACACAAGTGATACGCTTACACTATTTAGTTCTAAATCAAACAAAGCAATTCTACAGACTTCAAAATAAATCAAATTCCGCTAATCAGAATCAAAATCAGAAAAAAGANAATAATAATAAAAAAAATCCTTAATAAAATTCAGAAAACTTTTTAAATGAAGATTTGAGATCCGTTAGATTTTTCTCAGAATAGCTGTGAACAGTCTAGCAGTGAAATAAAAAAAAATAAGTAAAATAAAAAAAGCACATTATGTGCTTTTTCTTTTTACATTACGCATGCTAAATGAATTTTGCTCAAGCATTTGGGACCTTTGTTTTGCCCAGAATGTAAAAAGTCGTATTTTCAATTACTTCTCACTTAGAGGTCTTTTCCAGCCTAAATGATTCAATGAAAAAGAGTAATTAAAATGCAGACAACTGAAAGCAGAAATAATGAAAGGGCCAGGCCGGTAAATGCCAGCTCTCCTACTCTGTCTTTCTACTACTAGATTTCTTTTTAAAGTTTCTCCTCTACACAGCATCCCTCCAGAACTTTATTTTGGAAGCAAAAGTAGATGACAAAATTCATAGCTATTTGGATCCACAACAGTTACTTTTAAATAGATCATATCTCAAGGTCCAACACAGTAATTAATCATGCATTAATGTAATATTGTCTCAATACAAGTTGACTTCACAGGAAGAGAAATACTGAACATGGCAAAATATTACTAACTACTACCATTATCCTATATTAAGTCTAATGGTTGTGGGGAAGAAGGTAGAGCTTAAAAGCTTCCTCAGAATTCTTGACCAAAATCAAACATCTCAAACTCATTACGTACCTGTGCTTGTACTTGCAAGCAAAGTGCCAGGAGCTGTACTTGTGGGGAGTTTTCCATTATTTAGCTGCTTCACTCTTTTCAGGTGAGACTTCCCATTGTAATGAACTTGAGCTTGAGCTGCAGAATTCAGCTGTATATTGCACACTTCACAGAAGGAAAACAGTATCTTCTTTTTTTCTTTGCTTAATTGATAATCCTGTCTGTCATTCCTCAGTCCTTTTTCTTCAAAGACCCGTAGAACAGCTGGTTGATTCATAATCCCATCTTCAAAGGCGTGGTCAGGACTTAATGGACGCTTCACACCTACAAAGCAAAGAGACAAAATTGTTACTAGGGTGCAACCAATGCTTATTAATAAAACTGCATTTTCATTTTTAAAATGCTATACAGCATGACTCAAAGACCAGTTCTAACAAATGAGGTTCCAAATTGCAGAGGCACTGCTTAATACAGAAATACATGCATTTGTGACACACCACAGAGCTCAGAAATAATAAGTTGGCAATATATCACAGTCTGTGCACAGCAACTTGCAACAACTCATTATTTTGTTCTCCAAGCTCTCTATTTTAAAGCAGATTTATTATTGCATCTCTAGCAGAGGTTAAGATTACTTTCAAATACATTTCCTCCATCTCACTAAACACTGGTTCCAGAGCTTTTTACTTTTCGATGCCCATAGCAGTACCCACTGCCTCAAACACGATTACTCAACATGAAGGGTGCCAACCAGCAACATTAGGGATACACTAGAAGACAGCAGACTGTTCAAATGAGGCCAATGAATGCTTTCCACTTTTACATACACTCAAATCTTCAGCCTTCATACAAGCATTGTATATCATCTATAGCAGTCCATCAATACCTTCCCAATTCACACCATTGTACAGAGAAACACCAGCTAGAAGTTAGTCTTGCGGGAGCTACACAAATATATGGTAAATGACAGTCCCTGAACAACAATCCAAGAGCCTGAAATATTAACTCACCCTAGAGAATGAAAACCTCATCCTGATAAATGAATCAAGCTGCAGGAAGAACAGTTTAATATATATGGAGGGAAGGGTGTGCATTTCATTTATGTTGCTCAGCCAGCAGAGCGGAAAGGAGGGGGCAGGGTGGGGAGGGAAGCAGCTCTGTTTTCTTAGCTACACAACTTTCTGTCTACACTTTCTTCTTTTCCCCCCACTACCCAAATGCTCTGGATGGCCAAGGGCTGGCAACAGGGAGCTTGCAGAAGAGCAGCTCTTTCCAGGCAAAGGTGCACATATATTCAGCTTTCAAAAGCAAAAGGCGTCAAACACAAGGTCCCTTTTTCAGCCTGGGAACGAGCAGCAAAACTTTGTGCGCACCTACCACCCTGTTTGTGTCTCTCACTGCTCCTGCCTAACAATGAAACCAAAAGCAGCCCTAGCAGTCCTGCCCAAAACACTGTGGTATTCACAAGCAACACTAGAATACTCCTCTCATTACCCAGGTAAGTATATTATCAAGAGAAAGTCTGTTTGGTTCTCTGGCACAGGTATGTAAATGGAAAAAACTTCAGAAACAGGTTAAAGTAATTTATATGGTGGGGTAGAGTATTTCATCACATTCCTAATTCTAGCCCATGCTTGACATTTTAGCATTTGTACAGATTCCTCCTCACATACAATTCACTGATCAAGTATTATGAGTTCATAGTCATGTATTTGTTTCATGTACCTGACAGCTCTGTCATCAAACAACAAATATAAACAATACATTAAGATATACATCACATCAAATAAAAATAATTATTAAAAATAGTTGTAGAGTACAGGTACCTAATTGCTTTTAAAAACAAAATACTGGTGATCCTGAAAACCTAGGCTAGAGACTGTCACACTAAATCATTTAAGTGTAAGTATCATATTTCAAGGGCAGCAACCAAGATCCTTGACTCAGCTGAGCTAAGATGACATTTTCATCTGAAAATTTAATCTGCTTAGAGCTTTGGTATTTGTTACTTTTTAATGTATTTTTAAACCACTAACAACCTCCCCTACTCCCTTTGTTTTCTGTAAATTTTTATTTCTACAGCACTGCAGTAGTTTTTGCTGTCTGACCTACAAGATTTTGAAACAGAGGTGTTTTAATATTAAATTACTTTACAAGTTGTACATACAAACATAATTATATAATAATAAGATAAATAACAGCTTGTCAGAAATCTCATACATTTGATTGCAGAGAGAAAATAATTCAACATATAATTCAGTAATTACTTCAATCATCTGCAAGATCTTAATGAAACTCAGTTGGTTTGGATACACTTGGAATTGACAGAGGCAAACATCTGCATCAGGAAGCTGTGTGGACCAGCAGACAGCTGCTGTTGAGTACCTGTGGCAGCACCAAACCCTTTCCAGCACCAGCCTGGGACTGCATTAGCACATTTTCACTGCAGCACCAGATACAGGCGCTCTTGGACTGCACGATTTGGTTCGCCTTCTTCCAAAGGAACAAAAACTTGGTAAAATCTGAGGCTGCTCAAATATGAACCACAGCAGGCTAAGTGGGGAAAATCAAAACATTTGCCTAAAAAATGTACTCCTGACATCACCAAAATCGTTTATAGTATGGACACACCCATAACCACAACCAAGCTCAGCAAGGACTCAAGACAGTGCACTTGCACCCTCAGGCATCCCAGCTGCCAGTCTAGAAACAAAACTAACCTTCAAACAAATAAAAAGAAATCACTGCCTAAGTTTCACTTCTGTTTGAACAAACAAAATAATTATAAATCCACTTTTACTACAAAGTGCTGTCTTAGGTGCATACACAGGACAAATGAGTTCTTGAGGCAATCTCTTGCTACTAATTTAAGAATTAAAATACCTGAGCTGAAATTTTAAAATAACCCTCATTGCCTGAATCTCTGCATCTAAATTAAAAGGTGACCTGATTATAAGCAACAATGACCTCCCAACAACTGATGGGAGCAGCAGATGCAAAGCACTTCTGAAAAAACACCTACACTGGGCATAGGAGGGCTTGCAGCAGCAGACTCTGACCGGTCCAGCCCTAGGGAGAACCTGTACATGCAGCCAGAGACCGAGCCATGCTAGCCCTCAGAAGTCCACCTTAAAAAGGTTTTAAAAAAGAAAATGTTGGTGGCAAACATGCACCAAGACTTTAAAGTATGCCCATCTTCCACACAGCAATACTACTTTTACCATAACTCATTACTTCTTGTGATGCATGTATTCATTAAAAATATTAAAAGGTTATTACATGCAAGGAAACTTTCCATTATCTTCAAAATTTTGCCTCCTTCCTTTTTTCTTTAAAGTTCAAGTTGGAAAAACACACCTTTGAAAATCTCCACTGAAATGTCCTGGTTCTAGAATATACAGAACAAGTACAATTCTGCATTGAGTCAGAGTTAAGATTCTTGCCATGACTGTGGTTTATCTTGCACAGGGTAACCTTTGTTTAGAAGGCTATCTGAATGCTTTAAACTTTTATGAAAAAAGTTGTACATACAATTAAACAGTAATTGGGGAAAAGAAAAAAACCCACACCAACAAAGAACAAAACAAAACCAAAAAATCACAAAAACCAAACAAACACAAAATCCCCACACCAAACCCACAAGCCAAAATGCTTGACATTTTTTCTTATTCTTTACATTTTCTAGTCACTCAAATCTATGCAAGCAAACATCTGTCAAGTTTCTTTTTCTTTCGAAAGGAGCTCTCCACTGCAGACAGATTTTGAAGAGTTCTGAATGGTACTTGTTCTCACTTACCAGGAGTGAGGAATGAAACGGGGCCATTTCACCCCTCAGGTTTACACATAGCTCAATAACATTATCATGTAACAGAAGCAGCTACTTGAGACTACAGTCAGTGAACTGAGAATAAAGAGAAGTTACATGATCATTACATTCTGCAAAACCAAAAAATAATTTAGAGGAATAGTTATAGATGGGACTCTGGAGTATTTAGAATTAGGCTTAAGACTGAAAACAAAAATATGAGTTCATTAAAAGGGAGAAAGGATAAAAATTATCATATTGAACAAAATACAGTTGATCAATCATCCAAGCTCCCACTTCTGTATAACCTCAGTGCAGCACAGTTTAAGCCAAGTCTCAGCTGCAGCTGATACATAACAATATCCACAAATTAAAATGTCTAATACAAAATGGACATGATTGCGTGAATCACACGAGAGTGACACACACTTTACACTCTTAGTCATTGAGTAAATACGACTAGAGGACTAGACCCAATTAAAAATTGAAAAGGTGAGAATGTGAAAACAAGGGGAAAAAAGCAGGAAAACACACAAGAGCATCCATATATCCAGCTGAAATGATCCAGAAAAATGTAAGTCTGTAGAGGGATTGTATGCCATACCAATCTTTCTCTTGCAAAAGTAAGTTCTGATTCAAACCAGATATACTCATTTTTATTCTGATCAAAATCGTAAGAGGAAGCAATGCAAGTATAAGACCTTTTCAGGTATTTGATATAAGCTGTTACCAGACTAAACAGGTTGTCCCCCCAGCACATTTCCTCCCCAGTACACAGAACTGATCTATCTGACTAGATTCTGCAAACAACACTGGAACAAGAATAAGTTAGTGATTTATGACACCACATTGAAATTCTTAGGTGTCATGAGATACCTAGGATTTTCGAAACCACATCTTCTCAGCCTCTTGCAGCTGGCAAAGAAATCTAAGCATGGATATCCTTTATACTTGAAGCTTCAGGCAATTAGCCTTTCAATTTGGCTAATTTACTTTTAAAGAGAGTTGTGCTTTCAGAGGAGCTACAAAGAAGTATTATATGGTACACTGCTGTAGGTGAGAATGTGCAAATCTTTACTCAAAGGAATAGGCTTCGGTTATCTGAATGAATTAGTGATGGTTACACGATGCATTCTTTTCTTGAGTGCTGGTCAAAACTTTTGTAATGCCCATTCCTAATTAGTTGATACTTCAAAGAACCACTATGCTGGAAATATAATTAGACTGCCTTTCCTCTGTGGATCTGTGCCAGGTAAGCAAAATAGAAAATGTGTTTTAACAACTTACATATGGGCACGGAGAATTTTCTCCTTTAGACTTTGGAAATAGTCAAGTGAGTTACAGAAGACATAGGAACAAATATAAAAACTAACTGGCTTTCTCTATTGTTACATTTCCAAAAAGGTTGTTTTAGACAGCTGGGGGGCAAAGGAGAGAAAGAGGCTCAGGACAGAGCCTGTGCTGTACTCCTCTTAAGCACCTCCTATGTAGAAAAACTATCTATGCAGATGGACCGGTGAGGTCTGCATGCATGCCTTAGGAGCTGCAGTCTTACACCGGAACATGGAGGATTCCCCCGTTCCTCATCTCTACCATAAAACATTTACACACACCCTCCTCTGCCTCCCCTCCCCCCACAAAAGAAAAGAAAGAGAGGAAATAGCCAGCTTGAAAATCTCCAGAGCATTATTTAAAAGGAACTCACTAGAGCTGTTTTTGAGAAGTCTTATGACCTTTCTTATATTTTTAGACAGTATTTCCCAAACACAGATAAACTATCAAGAGGCATATGGTTTGCACCATCTGGGCAACAAGTTCTATTGGGATACTGTGGCGAAGAGCATATGCATAGTGCCTTGTGTGCAGTATCCTACAGTGTTAAAAAAGCACTGGAGACTATTTTGAAGCCAACCTTGAAAAATCCCCCATATGTTTAAGGGACCTGTTTTCTTTCAGAAGATGTGTTCCTCTTTCTTTCAGTGCAAACCAAAACAGAGAACTGCCATGTTTAATCTTCATCTTGTTCTGAAATTCCTCAAGGAGGCATCATATTCTGCAACATCTCCACCTATCAAACTATTTATTACCCTTTCAAACACATGCGAGGAACTCTCCGTTATGTCTTTCATCTCTGCTTACAAAATACATGGAATGTTTTAATTCAAAGTTATAGTAAAAAATGGATGGTTCAGAGAAGTAAACACATTTTCACTCCTTAGAACAGGTAAAGAATAATCAGTTAGTCATGGTACACTGACCCAACTGGGCTAAGGAATTTTTTAGCTTTTATTTTGATGCTAGTTTATCAATATGAAGAGGAATAGAAAGTCAGCTTGCTATCACTGTGCATGAAAAGTTTTGAACGGTGTAGTATGACAAATGGCTGACACAGCCTCTTCACTAACACATTTTAGAGTATTTAACATTTGAAGGAGATTAACTACAAAAACAGATGGTTGTTTCACAACACAAACATTAGCTGTTCAGTACAAGGTAATTCAGAAAACTGAAAACATTCAAGTAGCTAGTATTTCGCTTTGCTTTACCAGCCTTGAAATTTTTCATGTAAAAGAAACCTAAAATTAGACCTGCTGTACTAAACTGTGGGCTCAGCTAAACTGAAGTAAATAAAATCACTCTCAACTTTGGTTATCGCTGACTGTGGTTGCACATGCCAATGTTCATAGCTGGCTCTAATTACAAGGTTGATCCTTTCCTGTGTAGCCACCATACTTAAAGATTTCTGGCATTCTTAATGTTATCAAGGACATAAGAATCCTTTTACACAACAATTTATTTGCCAAAGAGATACAACCTCACAACATACCAAACTGCTGCCAAGCAGGTTAATCAAGTTTGGAGTCCAGACAGCTGTCTTGGATTATGCTTCAAGAGGAACAGAGAGTTTTCCAGAATTATCATAACACGATTTTGCTTGATGAACCATTTGACAAGCTGGTGCCTTCTACTCAGCAGTCTGTGATTAAGCCACTTCTTACCTTCAGTGAACTTCCACGCTAAGTACTCTTAGCTAATTGCAGAAGAATATATAGATGTCCAGTGTCCAACATATGGCTTGCTATGTCATTTTATACATTTGTCCTCCCCTACCATGTACATAAGCCTATCAGAGAGAATAGACCTTCCAGAAAAATGGTTGCTCAGTTCCCTTAGCTTTCTCTATCCAAAAGTCTGGTAAATAAATGCATACAACATTGCCAATATCCACACTTACTACCCCTAGTATGCAATCTGCAACATATTCAACCAGGTACCACATACTCCGGTCTGTGTTTTAGTGTCCTCATTGAAAAGAAAAAGTCCATTTCATACCAACCATCACTGATTGTCATTATTGGTCATATTTATGTCCTATTTTATCCAGGAATTCTAGTTTTCTATTAAAGATCTAAATTCCCAATATGCTGTATTTCTAAAGCAACACACATGAGGAAGGAAATAAAAGCCAAACCGCAAAAAAAAAGGCATACTTAAATGAGTTCTTTGTTGGACAAAGGCAGGATTAAAACACCACACATGCCAAAATGCCAGCAGCCACCAAAAGAAGAGTTAAAAAAATAGATGGGATACTTTTAATAGGTTGAACATGTGAAAATTACAAGCCAGTTTGACAGCAAATCCTCAAAATTTAAAAAAGCTAAATTTTTCAAAACAGAAATGAGCGAAGTGAGGGTTTTTTAATGTGCATTCTCAATTTTGACCATTTTCACAACCTGCTTCCTTGAGACCAGGGAATGGTCTGTAAATAAATGGAATGATACCCTCTCAAAGAATTTTCTAAGACTCTTTTCTGAATCTCTAGAGTTCAACAAATTTCACAGATTGGGATTTTTACTTGTATCTTTTACAGTGTTGCATCCAAGTACTCTTTTAAATTAAAAGATTCCTTGTATCTCTCCATAGAAAATCATTAAGTAACACAAAACTTTAATTAGATGTATCTTCACCAGATTTTACAACTCAGAAGAGCTGAAAATAAACCTATAAAGGCAAAATACTGCAGAGAACATAGTTTGAACCTGCCTTCAACAATGAAAGGACCGCAAAAATGTGATTTTTTTTTAAAGAATAAATTATTTCTCTACGTGTAAGAATCATCTCTTAAAACTTAATATCTCTTAAGACCAACTGCAATGCAAATGGGTTTTAACTAATTGGAGAACTGGTTCAAGATGTAATGTACTTCTAATGAAGCATCTATTTTATTTATTTAAAAAAACCACAAAAACAAAAAAGAACTGTTCAGGGCATGAACTTGCACAAATAAAGATCAAAATCCACTGATATAATGTGAGGTTCCTGTAGGGTATTCGTACTTGGCTATTGCTTTATCTTGCTTGTGTATAGTCACATCTGAAGAGTAAATAAATCTTTGGTCGCAGGAAGCAAAAATAATTTCCTACCTTCCTTAAAAATATCAAGAATCTGCATGAGCATAAAAGGAAGTTACAACAGAAAGTCAGGCATAGCAGACAGCTGTCTTGTTCATGAGTCTGACAATTCTAAGAGATGAATATAAGTTGTACTGGAAACCATTAATTCAGGCTAAAGCCTGGTAATGCTGAGAAAGTGCTCTTGGGTACAAGAACAAGAACTTTGAGGATTGTGAGAAAATAATAGCTGGGCATGAACAAAGAACAAGCTACATTCAGAAAGAGTGTGAGATCCAGATATATCAGTTTGATTGACAGCACTAAGAATATAAAGAACAGAAAACTGCAAGCATGATCAGTGACAGTGAATGTCAATCCTAATGTGCTCCTAAAAAATGGTGCCTGATTAGTCTTACCAAAGAGGCTGTCAGTGTCCATGTAAACTACTGATTCTCTTTCAGAACAAAAAATATATTGAAAACAATGTTCCCTTATAGTACAAATGTAAAGGGACAACACACCTGCTTTGTATAATTAACTACTTAATATTTATGATTAAGTTGTAAGAGAATCATCCAGCTGGCAGTGACAGACCATAAGAACAAGCAAGTGGATCACCTAGTTTGAAGCCACCTGCAGGAACAGACCGGGTTAAAGTTAGCATTGACCTGAATTTAACCTTTCACTTCCCCTTTTCCTCGTTTAAAGGACCCATGACTAAGCATACTTTGTGCTGCTGATGAATTCAGAGAGGTCTCTGGTGAAGCTGAAGACACGGCCACTCTTAATTCCTCCTGCCCATGCAGAGACCTGCACAGACCTCTCCTAAACTCACCTCAGGCTTAAAGGGACTGCTGCCTGCCAAATCCATCTGAATACCTGTCTTATTCCATATAAAAAAATACACCTTTTGCTGGTTTTGCTGACATTTTACACACTGATCCAGAAATAGAACATGCATTTGCTTTCAGGCTGTAAATAATCCGCACTGCTCTCCCCTCAAAGGCCTGTTAGAGTGAGCACATTTGCTCATACAAATTTGGCAGACAAACTCTCCTCATTTCTGTGCATTCTGGCCACTGCAGCCATACTGTTGCACTAATCTAATCTGGCCTTTATGAACTTTTGAACATTAAAATGTGAAGTTTACAGTTAAGCTGAATGGTACTATCTGAATTAAGAATTCATGTGAGAGGTTGTTTGGGTTTAATCCCTTTTATTATTAATTTGTATAAAATGAGTATACTATTTGCATATCATACCTAATAAGAAAAAACATTTGAAGATACTGAGTATCCCAAAACATTCATTCCAAAGGTCCATTGGCAATTCTAACAGCACTAAACTGGCAGAAACATTTTCAGCTTGCACTCTTATAGATATTCTACACCAAGTATCCTGGCAGCACTGAAAAAAGAATAGTCAGGTCAGCTTGACACTTCATTAAACAATTGTTTCCTACAGATGTGAGGCCCCCAACGTAAGAAGGACACAGACTTGCTAGAGAACATCCAGAGGAGGCTCATAACATGACTGGAATACTGGAGCACCTTTCCTATGATGACAGGCTGAGAAAGTTGGGGTTATTCAGCCTGGAGAAGAGAAGGCTCTGGAGAGACGTTGGAGCACCTTCCAGCACCTTAAGGGGCTCTGAGAGACCTGGAGAGGGGCTTTTTACAAGGACATGGAGTGATAGGACAAGAGGGAGCAGCTTCAAACTGAAGGAGGGTAGGTCTAGATTAGATAATAGGAAGAAATTCTTTACTATGAAGGTGGTGAGACAGTTGAACAGGTTGCCCAAATAAGTGGTGGATTCCTCCTTCTTGGAAGTGCTCAAGGTCAGATTGGAAGGGGTTCTGAACAACCCCGTCCAGTGAAAAGTTGTCCTGTCTATAGCAGCGGAGTTGGAACTAGATGACCTTTAGGGTCCCTTCCAACCCAAACCCTTCTGTTATTCTATGATACCTGTTTCAGCAGGTACACAGACACAGCTAAGTGTGAATGCTTTAACACAAACAAAAATGGATGTTCTAACTGCAGCAGGAACCAAATTGCATGATAGATGCATGGATTTCTTCATTTCAAAGATATTTGTACATGATACAACTTAGAGTTTCCTACCCAACCAGCTTTACAGTCTAAAATGCTCTACATAAAGAACCTGTCACACAAATGACAAGCAACCCTTCCAAACAAAACTAGTCTAAATAGTGTTTCTCAAAGCACTTACATTCAGAACACAGGTTCAGTGCATAGAGCCAGGAACAGAGAGAAGGAGGAAAGTAGCTTGTGGATATCCTCATGGTTCAGACTTCTGTCTGTGCATCCCCACTCTGGGACAAGGGAAAATGGAAATTCAGGAGGGCCAGATGGTGTGCATTTTCATACCTGCATCTGGAACAAAACTATGGGGTGCTTTTTGCAAGCAATTTTACACTTTTGTCTCCAAATTGTCCCTCCTTTTCCCCATCAACTCAGACTACACTGTCAAAGCAATAGCACGTCATAGCATGCACTTGTGCTCACTATCAGCATCAGGTACAATCCAATAGGAGGCATCTTAATACCACAGCTGACACAGTACTTAAGAGAAGAAATTCTTTTAGCACAAAAGCATCGACAAAGACTAAAGGTCTGCCAAAACAAGAGTCATTCAAGTTCACCATCAAAATGAACAAACTATAGAGGAATTACCTTACACCCACCCATATTACAGAGATGGGCCCAAAGCACACAGTTCAGCTTTTGCTGATTACTGCATAAAGTGCGCTTCTCATGGTGCTGACTGCACACCAACTGCCATGTTAACGAGCAGGATCTTCCTTCAGACATTTACAAACATCAGAATGCTTATTCATGGCAGTCCCACATATCATCTGCCATCCCAGATGGTGACTGGTGGGATGCTGATTTTGTCCTAAGGCAGTTACCACCCACCAAGATAGTATATTCAGGGCTAAACAAAAAGCATGTGCCATCTGCTGTCAAGTTTATAAGATTTATTGAGACCTACTAGGTTAGTTTAAGTTTACGTTAGATCAGACCAGTCAGGAGGCTGCAGCTCTCTAAATGCCCAATAAAAGAAGGGTAACTTGCACTGTCAAAGACTTGCAGTAAATCAAGAGCAAATTACGCTATTCTGCTGGGCCCACCTAACACCCTGAGAGCAGCCAAGGATTCTCACTGTGATCAGTGGCAAAAGGCACATACAGCCCACGAGCTCAGAGGGAACCTGAGACCAAGAAGCAAGATGAAATTCTGCAGAATGTACAGTTTTCCTTGGCCTGAAAAAAAATGTTGAAATTTCCTTTCTTGCTGACAGGATGTTTCTTTCTGTCTCCTTATCTTGTAATCTATCTACTGCGATGATTTTCATACCTGGTCTCTGTCTTAATTATTCCCCACCCCAATTCTTTTCCTGCTTCTGTATCTCTGTAGAGTCTTCTTATCCTGCTCATGTGCTGTCAAACTACATATCCATAGAGGAAAGAAAAGTCAGTTAAAAAGCAGCACTACTGTGATATCTTCTGCCTGCCTCAGAAACAGCATAAACTCCCTCTTACTTCACCTGTCATCCATTTATAGATGGTTAATAGAAAATACAGCAATTTCTCCAATCTGGACTATTAAGCACTCAAACTACATAAACTAATTCTACATGTTTCTTTTAAATCATATAATTAAATTTCTTTTTGTAAACTGAGAATATCTAAAACAAGGAGAGAAAATAGAAAAATGTATCCCCGGGAGCATTTTTTCCAGACCTTTTTAAACCACCGAGTGCCTGAAAACTTTCCAATAAGGCGAGGAACTAACCTTGCATAAGTTTAAATGCTACATCACTGTTTCTGCATAGATGAAAGAAAAAAAAAAAGTATTGCTTAAGATCAACCCTTAAGAAGTAAAATTTCAAAACATGGCCAAAGGAGAGATCATGAAGGTCTCTATTGCACAGTAATGAGAGATGGGGGTTGCAAAGGTCTCTGCAGGGGCCCTACCCTGTAAGAGTCCCTGGAGCTGCAGCCCACACCAACTGGGCTGCATCAGCAGAGATCCTCCTGGAAACCTGGCAGCGAATGCTGAAGATGCCTCCAGCCAGCACAAGTGCATCACCTCCTCCAGCATTCATGAAGGGCAGAGGCAGGGCAGGGGAACAGAATACACCAGTCACCTGCAAGTGACACCTTAGCTCCTAAGAAAAAGCAGGGACTATCTAAAGAAAGAAAATGTGGGAAAATACATGCAAAGAGGAGGATTTGTCATTCCTCTCTCCCCTCACAAGCAACCAGAGGCAATGTGGGGCACAAGGCAGAGCTTCTCTGTGCTCTTTAAGCATGTTGCCTTACTCTGCTTTAAATGACTGTTCGTACAACTGTGTGCTGGTTTGGGCTGGGCTAGAGTTAACTTTCTCCCCCGTGGCCAGTATGGGGCCGTGTTTTGGATTTGTGCTGAACACAGGGTTGATAATATAGTGATGTTTGGGTTTTTTTATTGCTGAGCAGCACTTGCAGAGCCAAGGCCTTTCTGCTTTCTGTACTGCTATGTTGGCAAGGAAATCGGGGGTGCATGGGAGGTTGAGAGGAGACACAGCAGGGATAGGTGACCCCAACTGACCAAAGGGATATTCCAGACCATATGGTATCATGCTCAGTATATAAAGCTGGGGGGGATAAAGAGGAAGGGGAGAATGTTTTGGAGTGATGGTGTTTGTCTTCCCAACCCATTGTTACACGGGATGGGGCCCTGCTCTCCTGGAGATGGCTGAACTCCTGCCTGCCCATGGGAAGCAGTGAAAAAAGTAAAAAACCCGTCATCTTGCAAAGGGATAAACTTCCGATGAAGGCAGTCACACTGAAAATTGGCTGTTAATCTCCTCTGAATAAGTATAACCCCAAGAAAGATGAAAGTGTGAGCAGAATATATATTTTTTTGTACTTGAAAATGGTGAAATGCACAACAAGAAGCATTTACTTTTGCATTTTCAGCTGAAGTTATCCCTCAGAAGCCCACTTTACTCTCATGAGATATTTCTCTCCCGTCATTCAGTTTTCAAAGCCCCTCAACTTTAAGATTGCAGTAAAGCTGACTTTTATGACTTATTTCAGTAGAGTTTTCTCCCTTGTCCAAGCTGCCACATTCTTTGGAGTCATTTAATGGTTTTCAAATTCTTCAACATTCTATTAATAAAGCAATCAAATTTAAAAAAAAAAAAAACAACAACAAAAAACCCAGTCTTTTTGCAATGTGCAGACAGTTGATTTCATAAAGCAAAATATCCTTGTGATAAACAATTCCTCCAATGAATGAAGATCTTGCTCTCTCACACTGACTTACCTAACTGACCTGTGCCCAAGTTATACTTTGCTGAATAGCTGGTAACTGAACACAGTTTCTGCTACAAGACAGTTTTAAAACACACTTACTGCCTTAATGGATCCAGCAGGTTGAATATTCTTCCTGTGTTGACATCACAAACATGAGATTTTGAAACACGAAACATTAAGAAAGGTTCACTTAGGAAAAAACCAATTTATCAGTCTGATGTCACTTTTGCTTATGACACTCCTCTCACCCCTTCAGGGCTGCTAACTCTCAGAACTGTATCTTGAAGTATCAGGCAATTTTCTTAAACCTGGGTCATGCAGTCATAAAAATGCCCAGGAACTCTGGCTTTTTAAATATCCTTCTAGTCCTTGCAGAGCTGACTGAAAATACGAACCGTAAAGGGAATTAAAGAGAAATCAATTTCAATTTCTTCTAGATCTGATATGATTTTTGAATGTTCAGAGCTGACAAAGTTTAGGCAGGAGCATTGATGTTCTCTCAGCCATGCACCTGAACAAGTCTTGGACTGCTGCTATGCTCTACCACTGTCAGAAACATAAGACTTTAAAAAAAAAAAACAAAACCAAAAACAAAAACCCACCACCAAAAAAAAAAAAAACCCAAAAACCCACCTCTAAGTGCAGTCCAATCTGATGTGTGTTTGGTCAAACAAGGTTTTCCAGGGTGATCACCAGCCACTGGTTCTGGGTCAACTCTGGCTGCTGGTTCAGTTTCTCTTTCCCTGCTGTGTGCAGTCCATAAATGCATCAGAAGGCAGGTGTTTTGTGTTCCCCCAACCTCCCCCTTTTTTACAAGGCACGTAGTGACAGAACACAGGGTAAAGGCTTCAAACTGAGAGAGGGTAGTTTAGATTAGTCACAAGGAAGAAGTCATAATAAGACTGTGAAGGTGGTAAGGCACTGGAATGGGTTGCCCAGACAAGTTTTGGGTGCCCTGTTCCTGGCAGTGGTGAAGGCCAAGCTGGATGGGGTTTTGAGCAAACTCATCTATGGAAAGGTGTCCCTGCCACCCATGGTAGTGGGTTGGAACTAGATGGTCTTTAAGTTCCACTCCAACCCAAAACATTTTATGATATATGAATCCCTTAGCCTTTATTTTCCAAGACTGAGGCAGTCTCCTCATAACAAAGAGGGATCTCCTTTTCCCTGACTAGAACCCTACTCTACACCCATCTCGGCTGGAACTCATCACAAGCAGAAATCCATTCAGTTTCCTGAATGTCAGATGGAGACTCATCAGCTTTGCAATTGCAGCATTAATGCTTCCTTATCCCCGCAAAGCAGAAAGGTTAGGAATCACTAGTTTGTTTAACAAAATACTTGTAAACAATATATGAGTCAATTTTTTTATTTGTTTACTCATGCTTCACGAGGCATAGAATTGAGAGTTCTCAGCTGTTGTAATTCATTCTGTTTATGCTAAATGACCAATTCAATCAGTAACCCAAATTGTCAATTAAATGCCACTTTATTGTTTTTAAATATTTATCAGTCTTTAGCTAACAAATGAACCAAGAAAGCCCAGTTCAACTCTCAGCAGAAATAGACAGTCATCTGCCACAGCAGACCACTCAGGAAAGCAACTAGAGTTCAGAGATATCACAAAATATGCTTACAAGCGAATGGATATTAAGAAATTTCCAAATATATACAGGTATAAACTTCCCAATTCCCTGAGTAAAATCCTGGTTTGCAGCCAAAGTTTTCTTTAGAAAATAAACAATTTTGTCAAAATGTTATTTTCAGAAATTGCATAGTCATTAAACAACATCAGGAGTATCTGTTTCAGTACTGTGAAACAAGCATCACAAATGGAAAAATTGAAAACCTAAGAACTCAAAATGTTACAGAAACAACTTTCAAAGGTTTTTTTGTTAATTTGTGTTTAACATTTAAAGACTTTTCCCCAAATTCAGGGCAGTAATCAAACTGAGAAGTGAGGTAGCAGCTTTGGTTTTCAGACACTTTTAACCAATAAGGTCTTTCAATTCAGAGACCCTTGGTGAACCAGGCTGATACTGTGACAACCTCCACCATCCTGCTCGTGTTGTGAACTGGGGCATGGCTCAGGTGGCAGCTGTAGCTGTGCTAGAGATGATCAACAAATATTCTTCAGGAAACGGGGCTGTGTATCCTAATCCCCACTCTCCTCCTTTGAGATATGGAAAATCTCTCCCAAAAAACAAGCAAAAATCCCCAAACACAACCAAAAATAGGCAATAGGAAGAAAGAAGCATCCTAAGGGCTACCTCTCTCAGTGCAACCACAGATGCTATAGCAGAGCCATCAGCCACAGTACAACTGTGTTATCGATCCACCTTGATCTTGTTCCATAACAGTATTCAAGGTTCACACTGGATCATGACAAATTCACAGGACAGTCACCATTTGTATTTTATTGAGTTTCTCATTGCATACTTGTGGCTTAGCCTTACATTCCTCACACTGCAATATTTCCCAAAGATAACTGGTACAAAGAAGAGGAGGAATCTCATGCCCACTACCTTTAGATCTGCCCAGCTTCAAAAACTCCAATAACGAAAAAATTCACACAGGTAATCATCTAAGGATTAATCACATTCAAAATTCCAAAAACTGTTTAGTTCATCAACGTAAGAAACCAAATTTCACAGGTTACTCTGCCCTATCTCCTATCCTAATTTTGGGCACAACAAAGTTCTTGCACAACTGCTTGAGCAAGTAGGACACATGACACTATTATATGCCATATAATATGTATATGCTGGGCCAAACATATATACACAAGACACATAGAGACAGATAAAACATGTTACAGGCACCTTGTCAGATTCTTTCACTTCACCCTTTCCATCAAGCAGCAGTAGTTACCCAAATGCACCAGCCAATACTCAAATAGTTTTAACTCTTGAAATAGCACCTGCAGTATAATTACCATTTACTGGATGTTTGTTTAAATTGGCTTTTCAGGGAGACAATTACTGTGTTTTAAAACCTAAGTAGTCTCTATTACATTTATAAAGCAAATTAAGATATTTCAAATGCTCCAAAACCAAGCAGAAGTAGGTCATAAGACTTTTATCATGATTTTCTAACAGCATTTAGACTGCATTCAAGGTCTCCTTTCAAAATGTAGCAACCAGTACCTTCCCAATTTTGCAAAGGTCTTTACCAATAGCTTCTTTTCCAGTAAGGATTTTCCTAACGGTATTTTGAATTCTACTGTAAATCCAAAGGAGAAGTTCCATACCCACTTAAATTTGCTGTAGCATTAGGTGTGCCCACATCCAAAGGACAAAACATGACGTAGGCACTATACTGACTCCATTTTTGCTATCAAAACAATCTGTAGGAACAGTACACAGGCTCCTGGCATGAGGAGTATCTCGTATCTAGGTTATCTGAATAAATCCTGAATGACAATAGACATATGGTTTTTCATGCACATTTTTTAGATAAAAAGACAAATAAGATGAAACAGTATAATTTTGAAAGACTTTATTTTTCCTGTGTCTGACTACTCAGACTGTAAACAATAATTAAGGAGCATTTCATCTGGTGTCTTTTTGACCTTCCAAAATCAAACAGACAGATGGACCAGGGAACCACAAAGTTAAATTACTTTCTTTTTGCAGACATTTATCTGATTCCTTTAAAAAACATGCTTATTTCAGTGTAAGTACAAATTTGGGGGCAAAACTTAAGAAAGAACCTGAAACTTTCCAAGAAAAATTCTTATTGCAACAGCAACCCCAAAAAAGGTCCCAACACTGAAGTAATTAATAAATACAGCCTGCTTACATTTTTCATTTCACGTCCTAAACAATGCAGTCCTAAAGAGCTGCCACTTCTCACTCTCAGGATATCTGGAATACCAGTTATCCAGTTTGCCTTTATTCTTTTTTTAAATACTTAACTAGGTTTCATACTGTGCTCCTAAGAGACATGAACAAGGAAGAACATCAGCTGAATTTCCCAAACCAAGTCATACTAACAATTTACCCTAGCACATTGCAGAACTCTGAAATAAAAACACTGCGATTTCTCCACTGCACACAAAAATCAGTGAACTCGCTCAATGACAGTAGATTAGAAATCTAACCAAAGAAAGCTGTGTGGAATAGCTATATTCTATATAGGAATAATGAATTTATTTCAAATTAATTCTTGTGCAAGAGAAATAGGAACAAACAAAACAGCGTACTAAAACTCTGTCAATGAGTGAACTCATTTGGGAACTACAGCTGTTGCGCTTTAGAGATTTGGATTAAAATCCATCATTATCTTTCAGTTAATACTCTTTCATCGACCAATCAGCAGTCATATGGTGTTTACCAACCCTGGTCACTTAACCCACTTGAATGGCCTTTGTGCTATAATTTGTACTTCAATACAATCAGATTACTTCTAATCTAAATGATTTGTGTCCTTTATGGGACAGATAAATACTAATCCCAAGGTTCCTAAAACAC
Organism: Grallaria varia; assembly: GCA_013396735.1. NCBI lineage: Eukaryota > Metazoa > Chordata > Aves > Passeriformes > Formicariidae > Grallaria > Grallaria varia. Next base: position 282,740 of record VWZG01007029.1, read on the forward strand.
AGCAAGCCTAAACAGTGTCAGTACTGGCATCCACTCCTTGCCATTTTAATACAGTATTTCATACAAGTTGGGAATTACTTGATTTGATCATACTGACCCTGCCTTTATATACTCATTTCAAATTTCTTATATAAAGAAGAAAGATTTGTCAGCAAACACCACCACTCAGCAAAATCGGCAAATAGTCAATTTTCTAATACACAAACACTACCTTTTTTTTCAATTATTTCACAGAAAAAAAAAATTTATTCTTTAAAAGAAGACTGAGCAAAGAGTATCATTTTAAAACTCAGTAAGGAGTTACACACTGTAATGCCTTACAGTCCCCAGTTATCAGTTTTATAAAGCTGCCTCTTCAGAATGGTTTTCCAAGTATTCAGCACTTAAAGTATCCTCACTCATTCCTATTCTTCAGTTAATCTTGGCTGACACTTGGAAGAAACTGCACCACAGCCTGGGTCTGGCATCTAATTACCTTTAACAGTAATATGCTTAGGCTCTGATCTCATAAATGCTTCTGCACAGGTGGATCAGTGAGCATGCGACAATCTCCTTAGAAAAGGAGGGACCCAAGAAGATGCAAGTATTGTTGCATGATTGAAGCCAAGTACATCAATGTACCTCAAAAAATGCCAGAGCTGGGAATAGGAACAATTGAATTGTTCAGCAATAACTTCCTGGTAACAGCAAGTATGCAAACACTTCTGTATACAAAGGTATTATCAGTGCTACCCTTTTATATTCACCAACATAAATATTTCTTATCTGGAAAGATGCCGATTCCCTAGAAAACATATCACTTTGTAAAATATAGCTGATCATATCCCAAGTTAAGCCAGGATGAGCTTACTCAGAATTGGATAAAACATTCCCAAATGAAAATTAACATGCTGGATCATCTTAATAGCACCTGTAGCTATTAACTTACACAAATATAAATATGTTTACTTAAAATGCCTCAACACAGGTGCTTACATTTCATATTAAGGAAAACTCTTTCAAGTTTAGGTTATCAACTAGAAAAAAGTCCACTTTGTCATGGCACCCTCGTTCACAGGCAGTGCTGCTCTCAGTTGGTGACCTCAGCCTACCTCCTAGTCAGGAGTGAGCTGACACACACACACAAAGAATCAGGAATCACCACCATTGCTCCATTTTACAACAGAGACACACTCCTGGCACACAAACCTATAAAGACTCCATCCAGACTTGGAAGGAGTGAGGCATATCATATGATATAGCAGCACACAGGGCGTGAGGGGGATTGCACTATGAAATTTGCCATTCTGGCAGTGAGTACTTCCAGGATTATTCAGGGAATGCCATGTAGACTCCTTACTCTAGTCTGAAAATGGCCCTTTTGATGTTCTTTGTACTTTGAGCAAGATCCCTACTACCCATTTCAAAACAGCCTCCTTAAAAGGTATAGCAGAAACTACAGCGTGTTTGAGATTTCCCAGAAGTTGCAGCCATTTCAGAAATGCTGGGAAAGCTTCTGTAATTCACTTCTGGAGTTACAACTTAACATATCACCAAATACAGAGGACTGATCTACCTTTCCAAGAGCAGTAATATTTGCTTTTCACTAGTTTCTCAAGTCCTGCCACAGCCTCATACGGTTGCATATGTCCTTGAATACTGTATTTCTGTTTAATTGCAGACATGAAGTAAGCACAAACTGCAATGTACAAAGGCAAAGCAGAGCTTTCCTTCTACAGACATTTAAAAGAATGATGAGAGTCCAAAAGCCAGAGATTCAAGTGAAGGACAGAGCTTGGAGGACACTTGGAAGAGGAGAAGTGTTGCTATTTTTTTTCAAGATACCTAAAAATTCCTGGACCAGCTGTCCCAAAGACTGTAAAGTCCAGAAACATTGAAAAAAAATTGTGAATATGAGAAACTAATCAGATATTTGAAGGAAGAACTTTAAATTTTACAAGTCCTTAATTAATCAATAAACACCTGGCAACAGCAAAACTTTACCATCTGTGAACCCCAGAATTTATGTCAGAAACTGTATCTCCCATCAAGGGAGTAGGTAACAGTCTTCACTTAAAAACTCAGCAGTTCATGTATAAACTAAGAAGATACACATGATTCTTTGCAGATTAATAGCAGCGAGTCCAAACTTCACAAGAGAGGAGGAAGAAAAGGAAACAAACAAAAAAATAGGACTCGCAAATCTCTCAGGGCAAACCACAACGCTCAGACGAGGCCCATGAAAGACTCCAGCCTTTGTGGCTCCATAGAGGCAGGACCACAGACTAAACAAGGAATGACCACTTCCTGGAATATGTGGGAAATGGCTGTAGATCACAACAGATTCAGAAATAAACGTGTGCGTTTCTGACCCACACAGGTGCCAGAAACATACCTGTAATGTTACTGCACTCTTGGCAGAAAGTGGTAATTCTTTAACCTTAGCTATGCAGCTGCACAGCAAAATAAAAAGGACTTCTCATTCCACTCCTTGATTTCAGAACTGCTGAACAGTTCCCCCCAGTAACTCCTGAAAACTGCTGCCTCAAATAGAAATCAAATTATTTCTGGAGATCCAAAAAAAGTTGATATCCCTGATTTTTTTCCCCTTTCCATTCCAAAAGGCATGCTGAGACCACTTAAACTATTAAGAATCCAGAATTAACTAATTTGGCTCACAGTATTGTAATTAAGAATATTGTAATTAAGAATATCAGAACCACCATATCAAAGATGCCATAAAGACAAACATCCTAAAACTAACAGAAACTTCAAGTGTAAGAGTAATATGGCAAACAAGTACATCTTTCTTCAAAAAAGTTAAATGGTAGCCATTTGGAAGAAACCTTCCCAAGGACCCTGAACTAAAAAAACCAGTTGCCTAAGGATTCTGCTGCCTGTCATTGGAAATAAATCATGCTGGAACATTATTTCTCTAGTATGAAGAAAAAGTTAGATTCCAAATATGTTAAACAGCTACATTAAACCAAGTTTGAGCAAAAAAGATTACATCTGCATTTCTTTTCTTACCTGCTATTTTTATGCTTTATGAAAGAGCCACATTCCCTCCTCGCTCCAATGAATTGTATATGTGACAAGGAAGCAAACAACCGTAAGTCCCAGCAACGTGGACTTTTACGTCCTTACCATAATAAATGAGAAGATGCTTAGAGCTGCTTCTCCTCCAGCACACCACTCACCTGGCTACAGGAAACCATCACACAACTAGAGGGGTGAACCCACTCCAACTTTCTGATTCATTAAGTCATGTATCATTTTTACGTAGGAGTCAGGGAGCTATAAATCATGGGACACAGAATGAGAGCTAATTAAAGAGTCAGTTAAGCATAAAATTTTGCACTGTTGCATATCAGACAACTCAAGTTGGCCATATTTTGTATAATATATTGTAAAACATTAAAAGACATTTCTGGTAGCTAGTTATTTTCTCTAAGAGCTGAGCATTACTATCTGAAAAACATCAATATTTAATTTCCTGGCAGGGAAGCCCCATGAAACCCTGACTTACCCTTTTTTGCTTTTTAATAACAGACCATTGTGCCTTGCACACCTGTGCTGCAGTGCAGTCTCGCATACAGTCTTTGAACTTAGCCAGTGTTTTTCTAATTAGAACAAACTCCCATGCTTCTGAAGACAGAAATTCACAACTCAAGAACTCTACATGCACTACATGTGCACCTAAATTCAGCAGCTAAACTGAAGTGCAAGCACTTCAGGCTATTTACAGAATTCCTTTGCCAGTAAGATAACCCTCGCTTGAGAAAAAACAGTCTATTTCCTGATACCACATTTCTCAGCCAATGCAATTATGTCTTAAGAGATCCTCTTTGAAAGGTTAGAGGTAAATTTGATGCAGACATGTTACCTTAAATATATATGTATATTTCACAACCCAAGAGGGCTTTTGAGTTTGCATATTACTGTGACACCTAGAGCATCCACTAGTAGGTGAGAAACTTTTTATACTAAGGCCATATAAAAATAGAGCACAAACATGAGCCTCTAACTGCAAGAGCTTTTTCTCTGAAAGATTTTTAGTTATGGATCCATGCTCAATTTTTATTCCTTCTTCACCTTCTTCTAAGTGATCTAATAACTTGAGCTACTAAAGCAACTCATCAAACAAGAGAATGAATCTCAGAGTAATTATTACCTATATGCATTTTTAAAAATATATTCATCAATCTCAATGCATAACTGCAAGGAATAGTCAAGTGCCTATATGGTAGTCTTATACTCCATCTCCCAAATTATGGTTTCCCAATAATACCTTAAACCAAGGAAGAACAAATGTTTTTCCATGCTAAATGTATACATAAATTTGACAACTAAGCTATATTTTTAAAGGGCATTCTTTTTTCTACTGAAGAAAAAAAAAGGGTATGCAAAAATTTTTAAAAATATGCTTTTATTTCAGGCTTCACTGACTGGAAAAGGGGCTCAACGTATTTTTATAAAAAAATGGGGCAGCATCCATAAGAAGATTCATATTTTACTGGGGTATTTCTAGAAACCCAGTGAGTTGCTGGGCAGTTTTACAATTTGTTGAGCTAGGCAGCAATCAGGAAGGGGGGCATGGATCAAATACACAACTAGGTCAAATACTAAGACCAGCAAGCCAACAAAGGGGTCAAAAAAATTAGAATAGCCAAGAAATACAGCTGCTGAAGGAAATGCCAAAGACCAAGGCATTAAAGCCACCTGAGGGGACGATAAAGAGGCAGTGGTAGAGGATGCTCAGAAGTGGCAAGGACCAGGCAGGGCTGCCTGCAGTCAGCCCACAAAAGCCACAGCTCACTACTCTCATGCAACCTGAAAAATCCAAAGCAATCTTCAGGAAGTTTTTAATCTTCACACTATCCTACTAATTCTAAGAAGCATTTGGCAGTACTCTGATAAGTGAATTAAGTTCTGCCTATGGCTTTATGGAAAAACATGAAATACAAATCCTAGTAACAAGCATTTTAGAAAGATTGTGACAATTCTTTAAAAAACAGCAATGCTCCATTCTGGAAACTAGCCCATTCAGAAATGCAAGCTGAAATAATCCTTTTAAACAACAGAAAATACTTTTGTGGCCCAAAGCTAGCTACTTCAACCTTGTAAGAAATTTTAAAACAAATCAGCTTTTCAAAACAAATTGACATAAAAGGAATTTGAGATTTCTCATAAGATGGAAGAAGTCACACAACAAAAAATGACAGGAAAAGATTGAAGAACATATATATATATATGTACAGTAAAAAATACACAATCAGAAACAGTCAAAACTTTGTTACGGTGTCACAAAATGTGGTCTCCAGCTCTGTAAAAACAAGAGCCACTCCATCACGTTAATATTACAAACACATTTTTATAGTAGTAGCATACCTACAACAGCAAATCTGCCAAGCCCCCATGCTCAGTATGAAATATGGTGTTGACTCCCAGCTCCCCATGACAGTTCCCACAGTTCTCACAACCTCACGGTAAAACAGCTCCCTGATAACTGCACGCAACACAAGGAGGGAAGTGGCCACGGTGCTGCTGTAGAGATTACAAACCCCATAAGCTCCTGTCAGCCACAGACTCCTCGCAGCCCTTCTGTGCCATGTCATCTGGGGTTTAATGCCAGCATGTGCTTCCCCTTTTTTTAAAAAAAAAAAAATAAAAATTGCCAAATCAGGTTAATATAAATCTTTTCCTCTAAACAAGAAGGAAGTTTTCCTATCTTTGCTCAAGATCTACACATCCTCTGTACAGATGTAGGAAAAAAAAGGTCAGATCCTGTCTTACTAAACTACGATACAGCAACTTGACTCATACTCTAATTTACAGTTAAGAAAAAAAAAAAAGTGAAAAGCTCCTGAGAACTACAAATAATACCTTTCAAGGACCTTGTTTTTCCAGATCTTTTACACTGCAACAACAAGTCATCACAAGTTATATGCAGAAATAGTGGTTAATGCAAAGTCACTGAAAGCAATACACTATTCCAGTTTTGTCTACCTCTCACTACCCTGTCCTATTTGAGTTACACAGTACATTGTAATTAAAAAGGGGACAACCAAGACTCAACAAATTTACAGAGCTAACATATGGCATTGCAACATAGCTGACAATACAGCCAAACTATGAAGTTGACAACGCAATCAGATTTTGACATGACTTCTGTCAGCACTTGTTATTACTGATCATCAATGCACAGTTCTCTGATGCTTGCTGAAATTTGTAAAGCCCCATTGTCTGGTTTCTTCAGCTATTTTTGTAACATTCATGAGCTGGTGAGACTAACTCACATGCTGAGGAGAGACAGCAGAATTTTCTTGAAATGTTTTCTCAAACCTGTTTGAAAGAGAAAGAAAGTGCAGTGTAGATCTAGTCTTTTAGGAATTTCTCTTGCTCCTGCGCATCTGTCACTTGCCTGCAGTAAAGATGGGGTCCCTGATATAGTGGATTTAGTCTTATTCAAACCTAGGTCAGCAAAAATCATTGAAATGCAGAATCATTAAGGTTGGAAAAGACCTTCAAGATCATTAAGGGTGACCTTTGACCAGCCTTGTCAACTAAACCACATCACTAAGTGCCATGTCCAGTTGCTTCTTGTACACCTCCAGGGATGGTGACTCCATTTTCCCTGGGCAGCCCATTCCAATGCTTAACCAATCTTTCCGTGAAGAAACTCTTCCCAGTGTCCAATATGAGCCTCCCTTGGCACAGCTTGAGGCCAATTCCAGTTGTCCTATCACTAGTTGTCTGGGAGAAGAGGATGATCCCCACCTGTCTACAACCTCCCTTCAGGTAGTTGTAGAGAGTGATGAGGTCACCCCTGAGCCTCCTTTGCTCCAGGCTAAACAACCCCAGCTCCCTCAGCCCCTCCTTATAGGACTGACTGTCTAAAACTTCAGGAGTGCCAGATGCTTCTAAAAAAAAGTGATTTCCATCTTCAAACTTTATTTTATACATTCACAGACAGCATATATTCATTTTCAGCAGTTTAATCCTGTATAGAATAAGGCAATAGCACCAAACATCCCTACCCATATGTAGGAGTACGTAGTATTTTTCATATTATTTATGAGACTAGGAGTGTCATAACTCAGTTGTGACTGACAATAAGGTTCTCCTGCTTCTGATGTCACCTGCCTAAAAGAATGTGCTGAAGTTCTCCAGAGTGGGATCTGACAATACGTGAGCAAGTGCCAATGAAATACAAAGCACATCAAGCCTCTAACACTACTCCACATAGTAGCATGAAATTTATTTCTTCAGTTGTTCCATAAGCTTGAGAAGCCAGGCTCCAGTTTTAACAATTCAAAAAGCACTCAGTGATGAAAAATTCAAGATTTCCCGTGATTCCTTAGGGCAGAATGGCTTGCTTCTTGAAAAACCCCACTAATAGGCTCTTTAAATTATAAGATCATATTTTCCCTCTCCTCACAGACTGAAGTCAAGATGAACAATAAGTCATAAAACAGCTGCCTCCTGAAAAACATTTATGTCATTTGCTGTAAAAGTTGGAAGAAAAACAGGAGACTGCAAGAGAAAGATCCTCTCAAGGTTAAGGCATTTGAATGCTGCAGTGCAGAACCTATCCACAGCCTGGGCTCCACCACAGAGCTGCTGGCAACGCCGGGCAAGTTGCTTAAATCAATCCCTCCACAATCACTGATCGCACACACCTTTCCTGGAAGCCTAACTGGATAACTGCAGGCTCTAGTCGATAGAAGCACTGAACGCTCACGCTGCCATTCAAGGCAAGGGGAGCTCTGCTGTGAGCACACGCTGCACGGTTTCAAGTGTTGACATATCAGTCCCCACAGCTCAAACTGAGCATCTAACATCGCCGAAGACACCCTGTGTGCTGCAATTTCCCCCTGTGTCAGGAGAATGCCATTCATTCCTGTCATGGAAATGTTGTAAAGATTTTTTTTTTGTTGTTGTTGAAGCACACATTACCAATCCTGTGCACAAAGCCTGATGAGAGTCTTACAAGAAAAAAAACAAACTAAACAAAGATTACTTTTGATTATACACCTACAGGCTCAGCTATGGCTGTAGAGACAGCACTTTCTGGCATTTCCTAATTTTCAAATTCTTAACTGCACAACTTCTAAGTTACAAACTTTTAATGCTGTTTGAGGTGTATAATATGGGTACTCTTGTTTCTCTGATTAACAACAAACCCAGACAAGCATCAAACGTGGTACTGGCCCCACAATCTACCAAATATGCATCAGTCTGGCATAGAGTGCACCTGCATTGCAGATAACAGACTGCACAAATAGACAAAGGCAGAATCTTTTTCCATAAGCTTTGATGTAGATTTATGAGGGGTTTTATTAATTGTAATATGTATTAAATAATCTCATTTCAAAAGAAAGATGAAGCTCACCTAGGCACTTGTGTGCATTCACAACTTCAGGTCAAAGATTGACCATCCAAATATTATCAGGTGGCCAAATGAAGAAAGATTATGCAATTTTTTTATTTTTTTTTTGTCATATGCAGTCATGTAAAGAAAGAGACTAGGTACTCCTCTGCTATCTTATTAGCATTTTCATTATGAAATTCCATTAGGAGGTACCTATATCTTCTTTGAAAGTCTTGCCGCACAGGGCAGAGTAAGAACTTTTACAGTGTTTACTTAATATCTTACTCAAACTCATCTTCTCTGGAATATGCCTTGATAATGAGTCTGCTCAATTTTTTTTTTCCTGGCTTAGGGAAACAAATTTCTTTTTAAAGCTCAGAATGATGATAGATACAAATAAACACCGTAAAGTGCAAACTAAAGGACATGAAAATCACACAAAACTTTTTTCCCCTCTTCTCCCACCTTAAAGCATATCATACTAACAGGGTCTGTCACATCACTAATCCTTAAACTAATTAATCTTTAAAATTGTATAAAATTATAATAGGACTAAGGAGATCTGACAGTCTACTGTACGTAAATGGAAGTGACAAATTAAAACATAACAACATGTGTTATTAAACAAAGTCTCCTACCATACATTTAACTTTCTGGTACCTGCACAAGTATTTATAGAGAGAACAAGAAGGCCTAAAGCCATAAGCACGTAAGGTATAAACTCATTAGATCTTACAAGTTCAGTATTGCTGAGAGTGTTAAAGATTCAGTAGGGGACATCCTCTGTTGGGAATCAGCACTACACCAGCCACCACAAAATAACTCAATTAGGAGCCACTCTGTATGAGAACACACTGGTTATGATGCACCAAAGGCCTCATAACACAGAAAAATACCATGGCACAGGAAAAAAAAAAAAAGTTCTTTTTAAAGTCACAATATGATTCAAGTTTCACCTCAAGTTAATTTTACTTTGCTCTCCTGATAATTAACCTTACCATTTTAGTCACTGTTCTTCAGTGCCTGTAGTAAGTAGTTACATAAGTTAGTCTTCCTTTATACACAAGGCTTACCTTAGTCTTAAGGATCACCTTCCCTGCCACACAGGTGCAAGTAATGGATACTATGACCGAGCAGACTGGCTTTAAGCTTTGTGGTTTGCTTGCAAAGGGAGACTTTGTGAGACATGTCTCAGTGTGCATTGGTGTGCGGTAGGAGCCAGGATTGCCCTACCTCACACACAGAGGGGCTGACTTAGCTGCAGGGGTGCCCCAAGTACTCCATACTTTCAGCACTGGCAGGACTGCACTACAGTTTACCAATAGAAAGCCAAGAGTAATGAACCGCTGTCCAGTATATTTCAAAATCATAGCATTTTATCAATACCACAACCCATTATCCGGTCACACAGCAAAATAACCAGGAAAAGGTCTAGAAAACTGTGAACCAAGATGCATAGTTATGCAGAGCCTGCATTCTACTGCAGAAGAAAATGCCTTTCACCTATTTGTAAACTGAAACCTATTTAATGCTGCCTCTGTGTTCAAGGAAAACCTTCAACATTTTAAAACCTCTGAAACAGTTAAACAGGAGGCTATATAATAAAAAATAATTTAGCCATATAAAATGATATAAAAAGGATCTTCAGCTGTCTAAAGCTTCTGCTCGTACTCCTGTTTATCTACTATCCTCTCAAATTCCTTATTATAAATGTTTGATAACAAGAGTTATCAATAAACAAAATTTTATCAAATAATTTCACTGAGGCGTGAAGCACTAACAGTGCTTTCCTAACAACTTAACTTGCTTATATTCAAATAATCATTAATAATGTAAACAGCACAATTCTAACTTACTTAGATGTGTATTGGCTCCACTTGTCATTAAGAGATCTGCAGTTCAGCAGCAGCAAATTGTTAAGGTACCAATATTGATAAGCAAAGGACTGGGGCTGCACTGATATAGTTAGATTGGTTTACAAGGCTTCTATTTTTACAAGCCTTGGAAGCTCAGGTTGTCTAATGAATTTTTAACATGTCAATTAATATGTTTATAGAAAGCAATGTCAACTTTAACAAATACATAAGAAAAATCACAGTTGCATGCAAAATGTATGGCATGATAAGACTAAGCTTCATATTTGAGAAATTCAAAAGAATTATTGCAGATAATGAAGAACAATCAGAAAGGAAACAAAAATGTGAAAGTTAATGAGTGTGATTCATCACTCTTGGATATATTAGCTCAACTTCATGAAATGTGATGTATTGCAGGGTATTAAAAAAAAAAGGCTTTATTCATGGCAAACAGAGTAAGACTTCACCTTCTGTCACTAAAAGACACATAATACCAAAGGAAAAAAAACAAATTTTTGTTATTTTTATCAACATAATACTGATGCCACGAATTAAGCAATGCTTACTTAATAATATGTGCTCCTACTGAATGTAACAATGCAATCATATTAGAACAGTTGATACAGTTTTGCAGCTCTTTCTCCAACAGCACAGAATGACATCAGATGACTGCATGGTGCAGATATGATTTTTTGTCATAATTACCCTGGTCACTCTGTGCTTTACATAAAATCAGAAACCAAAATAATTTGATTTTTAAAAAAAGTAAAAAGTCCTTAGGATACAAATTTAAAAAGCTCTTTGATGTTTTGTCTTAAAGACACTGGCCTTTGTTAAACAATGAAAACCATAAACTTCCTGTTGTAAGATTATGCATGCTCTGTGAAGCTGCAGGAAAAAGAGAAATTTTACATTTGTAAAGAACCTGTATATTTGCACTTGTGGGCAAAATAACAATAGAAAATAGCCCTTCAACTAACATTTGAGCAGAGCATGTGGTAAAAATGCAGCAACCCATGCAGCTAGTGGGATATTACAGTCACACATGAGAGTGAAGTTCCTGTAATTCCTTCAACTCTCTGTGCATTCATCAGCCTGAGGATAAAAGATGCAAGTGCATTCTATAGATTTGGGTAAAATTCTCCCTTTCTTAGCTAGAATATTATGTTATTTTATGCCTGCCTCTACCTTCACTGCATCAGAGGTAATTCAGGATCACATGCGATACAATATTTACACTTATATCTTAATGGATGACATATATTAAGTATGATTTTCTGAATGGAATGCAAAAAGTTGCAGAAACAAAATATTTATCTGCTACAAGTTTTCATTTGAGGAATTTCAAGGTTTTTAAAGCATATAACAAAGTTATAGAAGAATTTCAGAAAGCAAGCTATTCAGACTGCAAAGTCATCTTTTCTTTGCATTAACTACAGATCATCGAAGCTTTGCAGCCTATTTCAATACACTACAGAGAACCTCGCACTCCAGTTCTGTACTCTGTTACATCCCAACACAGACTGATGAATGCTTCAAGATTGGAGACTAACACAGCTGTACCATATTTTCATAAATTCTCAAACTCTTGGAGCAAATATTCTCAAACCACAATCCCTTGTGATAACCTGAAGAGAAAAAACTGTGATGACTGTAAAGCATCTGTTATGTTTTATGCAGTAATCCTCATTGCTGCTCAAAATCTTAGGACTTGCAGAGCTAATTAACTAACAAGCCTATACTCCCCCCAAAGATTATCTTCCACAAGGCTTTTTCCTGCTCTTATACCGCCTTATCCCTGAACAACTGTACTCAAGTAGGAAGATATCCTCTCAATTAAAACTCAGCTGAGAAAATCCAAAAAAATGAAGAAAAAAATAAAATAAAATATGCAGACAGTGAAGAACAGTTGGTTAAGAGGAACTGGTGCTGGGGTGTGTTGATCCCTCGTGAGAGAGTGTGCAGTGCAGGGGGAGCACAGAGCGATGGACAGCTCCTGCTAGTGAAGATGGCACGGTGCCTTGACACCTGCTAGCTTTTGTTAATACTGCTAAATTTAACCAAGTATCCACTACGTAATTCATTGGGAAAAAATACTTAGTGATTCAGTGAGATTATTGTTTCCTTTCTAATTTCTTACTACTTTAAGGATTATTAAACCAAACAATTGAAAAGGTGTCAGTAATGCGACCAATTTCACAACTTCCTGTTTATCTTCTGCCTTCAGGGTTCACACAACCATATCAGTTCACGGGAAAAGGTGCAAGGTACAGAAAACCCCTCTGGCAAGACCAAACACCAGGAAAAAGTTTGCAACTATAGACGAACACTTGAGAAATGAAACAAAACAAAAGAAAAAACTCATCCCTCCCTCTAAGCAGTGTACTGACCTGGTGAGTTGAAAGGAGCAGCAAAATCACTTCTTTGGAAAAGGAGTAGCAGCATAACCCAGTCAAAACAGTGCAATGTCAGCTCTGGACTACACAGAGAGATACCTTTTTCTCCCTTTCAGAACTGCAGCAACAGGGCAGGGGGTGGCTGCATCCACTGGCAAACACAATGCTGCTGTGAGGGGCAAAAGCTTCAAAGAGCACATTCCCTCTGCATCCACCAGCCTGGGAAACTCACAGATATCCTGCCACTGCCTCTCACCCTGGACCTGCAGCAGCAATGCTGCTTCTACCTCTACTGCAATCACACAGACACCCCCAGTGACTGAGTTTTTACACTACTGTTTCATATTACATTCAATTCAGATGAAAAAAACATACAGGTTCTTGACAGCAATAGAGTTGTTTTGCACCTCGTTTTTATACTTTGACAAAGACGTCACTAAAACAACAACAGAGTATGGGAAATAAAATTACCATCTCCCTCCTCCTCTAAGTAGTAGTTAGCTGCAGTTAAATGTTTGCTTTGAAGATTTATTTAAACTTCTGAGTGCTCACAGGGCCACACTTCTCTAACTTTTCCGTTTACAGCCTTCCACTCAAGCTAAACAATAAAGACCTAGTGCCAAGCCCATATAATTTAAAGCCCACAGAGTTCTCAACTTTGTTCAGGAGTCAAAAATAAGAGAAAACAAACTCAAGCCTTCACGCAGGCATGAATATTCTGACAATTCTTCTGCAACAAAGAAATTCCGTGCCTGCAGCCACAGAAAACACGATCTCGCACCTACCTCTCCTTCACGTTTTGCAACAGCGTTACCAGGACACAAACTTTACCATTTTCAGCGGCCGCCACCGCGCACGGGCTCGTTGATGCCGAGCCCTTAACACTCACCATGGGTAATTAGCTCATCAAGGGTAACTCCTCCATGTAGGTTAATGCCTCCTTCGCTAAAGAAATTTAACTTTCCCAAAGTCGTAGGGATTTGTAAAACAAGAAAGCCGAGCTATGCTTCTTAGAAGTCACTCGGAATGCCAGGCAAGCGGCGCTCGGCGCATCCTCGGAGCGCGGAGAGGGAGCCCCGCACCTTCCTTTCCCACGTAACCGCAATTGTTACGCAAATCCCCCGCGCTGCCGAAGCCCCTGACCTATTTAGAGGCGGCTTTATCCCTTCTGGAAACAGACGAGGCTGCGGAGCCGCAGACAAACCCCACCCACCGACCCGCCGCCCATCCCGGCACCGCGGGGACGCCGCTACCTGCGGGGCCAAGTTCTCCCGGCGGCGGGCTCGGAGCGGGCGGGCTCGGCGGGGGCTGCGGCCGCGCATCCCATCCCATGCCATCCCATGCCATGCCATGCCATGCCATCCTATCCCATCCCCTCGCCGGAGCTCGCCCCGCGCCGTGACGCCGGAGCTCGTCCCCGCCGACACCTGCCGAG
>VWZG01007029.1:296832-345876 GCA_013396735.1 Grallaria varia
GGCGCCGCCCGCCCCTTACCTCGCCTGCCGCCCGGGGGGCAGGAGGGAGGGACGCGGCGCGATCCGGCGGGCCCCGCAGCCCCGCTCCGAGGCTCCCGCACCCGCGGCCGCCCCGCCCCGCCCGCACCTGTGCGCGCCCCGCAGCCGCCCGGAGAGCGGGACCGCCGCGGGCGCGCAGGGCGCCTCCTCCCGCGGAGCGCGTTTGTGTTCCCCGGGCAGCGCCAGCGGCGGCCGATCGCGGTTGCCTCAGTGTTTCCCCGTTCCTCTGGGGCTTCCCGTGCCAAAAGCAGCACGGCCACGTCCCAGAGGCAGCCGCTGTCAGAAACACCCACCCAGCCAACCCGCTGGGACACCGCCGCGCCTCCCGCTCTCCTTGCGCCCCTTCAGTTTCGGGTCCTCAGGGGCTTCTCTCGGTCTCCTAAATTTAAACAAACCCCTAGCGAGGCTCCGGCCCTTTGGGCTTGGCGAGCCCACCTGCGAGGGCCTCAGAACAATAACCACCGCTCGTCAGCTCTGCCCTGCAAACGGTACAAAATTGCAGCCCAAATATATAGAATCAGTACACTAGAAAATATCAGGTTTTGTAAGTGTACCTAAGAGAAAAACAGTAACATGAATGGCAGAAACATTAAAATCAATACAAACTTAAGTATAAGCATTTTTATAGCATCANGTTTCCCCGTTCCTCTGGGGCTTCCCGTGCCAAAAGCAGCACGGCCACGTCTCCCAGAGGCAGCCGCTGTCAGAAACACCCACCCAGCCAACCCGCTGGGACACCGCCGCGCCTCCCGCTCTCCTTGCGCCTCTTCAGTTTCGGGTCCTCAGGGGCTTCTCTCGGTCTCCTAAATTTAAACAAACCCCTAGCGAGGCTCCGGCCCTTTGGGCTTGGCGAGCCCACCTGCGAGGGCCTCAGAACAATAACCACCGCTCGTCAGCTCTGCCCTGCAAACGGTACAAAATTGCAGCCCAAATATATAGAATCAGTACACTAGAAAATATCAGGTTTTGTAAGTGTACCTAAGAGAAAAACAGTAACATGAATGGCAGAAACATTAAAATCAATACAAACTTAAGTATAAGCATTTTTATAGCATCAGCTTTTATAATTCGAATATTCCTCCTGTAGAATGTGATGCAAACAGGAAATCCTGCAGTGCTTGTTATTCCTCTGCAAAAAGGAAAACAAGAACATTTAACGTAGGAGAAAAACTTCTTATTTTGCTTTAATTTCAACTTTTGGAGAAGAGCAGCACTACTTAATACTATTAAGAATTGCCTCATAACTTGTTTACAGTTTTATGTTCAATAAGTTATTTTAGAATTCAGGACAGGATATTTTGAGAGTATGAATCAATCATCCCATGAAAACATGACTATACTCCTGTGCTTTACCTACCACAAACTTCTCCCTCAGAAGAAATCTGAACACTAAAATATCACTAAGTGTTTTTTTGAAAGATTTGCTGGTCTCCTACAAAGAGAAGGAGAAGCTGAAAACAGGACACATTTTTTTCCCCTCCACAAATTCTGATCTGTAGCAGCAGAATAGATAGCATGGCAGGAGAAATCCACTGCTGAAACTGGGAACACCGGGCCAGCGGTAGAGGATTTTGAGTGTACACAACTCCTTTGGTTACTCACCAAAAAAAAAAATAAAAATACCCAGGCTGGCAGGATTTGGGATCAGTCAGACACCAAACTGATTATCTTGAAAAATAACATCTATGAGTGATTGCATATTAGCAATACCCAACAGTTTCATATTTGATTATATTTTGTTTATCCTCTAGCCCTTTTCAAGACAAACTTGTGGTAAACTAGAACAACAGTATCCAAAACACATGCAGAAATCTCAAAATATCTCTAAGGACTGGAAAGAGTAATCAGCTATTTTTCTCTTTATATCCAACTGTTAAAGTCCTATTGTAAAGAACTAAGAATGTTATATTCAGGCAATATTACTTTCCTATGTAAGCAGCTGTTGTAGTTGCCATAGAGATGTTATCCAATCTCAAACTGAATGGTGGTCTACAAATGACCACGCACTATATTTGCCATTATGATGAAAATGTTTAAGAACCCCTGTGAATTCTACAACATTCTTCAGAACAAATACACATTCGGTTCTGAGTCGGCTCATTAATTACTTTTTATGAGAAAAAATTAAAATTTCAGTGAATGCTAACCATCATCTTCCAACAGAAGGATGCAATTGCAGATAGATAATTGTATATATGGTTTTGAACACTTAATGTCAAAGTATGTCTTGGATCTGTCTTTGAAAAAGCTTTCTCATCAGAAATGGTAACATTTAACCCATAACTGTAAACACCTTTACGGTGCATTTCAGTTACATCTGCCACTGTGCAACTCACCGTTCTTGACTCCAGCTCCCCATCAAATCCTGTGGTTTAGAAGATGGTATAGGGGTGAAAGCTGGAAAATTTTAAATGCCCTGTGATCTGTATTATCAAAGTGTCACATTTCGTTTCTATCAAATGCTGAAAGCACACTAGGAGTTATGAAATTACAGAATTGTAGTAGAATATCAAAGCAACTGTGGAAGCAGTGTGACCAACAGGAAGTTAATTTAACACGTATGGCAACAGGTCTGTAAGTTCAGAGGAAACTCATGGAAAGGAGAGGCTGCTACTTGCTGCATTTCCACTGAAAATCTGCATAAACCAACATGTAAAAACAGACAGAGGTGGGATCCTCCTCTGAGGAAAGTAAGAATATGCAGAGTAGGAAGAAGACATGCTGAGTGTGAATTAGAAACGCATTTTATAATTTCAGTTTTTTCAGAACTTTAAATTTGGCTCTACCTAAACAAACTTAGATGGCTTTAGTTTTCGAAAACATCTGTCACTGAGCATAGGTTTAGTGTGACACGAGTTTGTCACTGGAATAGATCCATGCAGAACGCTGCATGCAAGCAAGACTCTTAGAAATGTCTGCAACCCAGTTTGGGATGTCCCAAGAGCCAAGAAGGAATTTTTTGCCAAAGGGAATGGTAATACGACAGCTGGGTGACATTTTGTATTGGAGAGATCACCACTGGGAGGCCTCAGGCAACCCTCACAGGCATGATTCACCCTGTAAGAGACACCGTGCACCAAATCTAAGTAACTCTTTCTCTGTCCCTAGAAAACAAGGAAACTGCGGAGTTCTCCACACGAAGCTGTTTTTATACACATGAAAGGCCTACAACTCATTTTGAGGAAGTCTTCCTTTATTTGACTCTTACACTTTTTTGAGAATTAAGGCTCAATAATGCTTCATTATCATCCATTTCAAAAATAAACTGCCTCCTAAGCACCACAGGGCATTTGAGATATGACTATAGGATTTTTGTTTGCCTGTTTGTCATCTACACGAAATATGAAATTAGTGTCCTAACACTACAAATGTTGATTTGCCATTTTGGTGATCCCATATGGCAAATAATGCAAGGAATAAAAACAAGAATAAATACTTCTAAGGCACGTTACACAGGTGTCCCTCTGTGGAAATAAACACAAGTGTTTCCAGTACTCCTTTCAACTGGTTTGTCTGGTAGCAACCTATTAAATGTTTGCCTTGTTGGAAGTGTTGCAGTAAAATACATTTCAGAAATTGGGAGACCAGATATAGACACAGAAACTGCAGGAAGAGTGATATCAACATTTCCCCTCCACTGACTACCGATACTTCTTAAAATGGGAGAAGATTCTAAATGATTACCTCAACACATCTTCTTTCCCAGGGTAGTTGGCCCAGATTCTTTCAATTCATATTTGCTTGATTTTAATATAGGCAGCTTTCTGCGTTTGCTTTGCATTCCCCATTCTAAGACAGTAATAGCCTTGTCACAATGTAGATGAGAAGAAACTTGAAAGGTGTTTTGTTTTCCTGAAAATATTCACTCATTTCCACAGTCTTCAGTATTAAGGCTTGAACAACGGAGTTTTAATAAAACACAGCTTAAAATCTAACCAATTACTTTCATGCATGGAAAAAGTATGATGAAGAAAGTCCCTCTGATGACTGAAGTATGATCTTCCATGCCTGAACCCACGTCTCTGTCTCTAATCAAACAGATTTTGGTATTTTCGCACAACATTGGTTCAAAAGATTTTGTAAGAGTTTTTCCCCCTGGCACGCAGTTCCTTGTTTGTCACCTCTTAGTTGTTTGGGGGTTTTATACAATAAAGGAGTTCTTTAGAATTTTTTCTGGATCAAGGGTTTTTTTTAAGATTTTTGAAATTTCATTGATTTCCCTACTCAATTTAAAATTCACAGCTGTATGTGTGTCTTGAGTTTTGGTTCCTCTAAGAGAATTTGACATTTTATACCTAGATATCTTATATGCCTGTACATTTTCTAGCTTCCCTGTTACCGCCTCTGGGGAAACAATCCCAGATTTAGCAGATCTCCATCTGCCTCCCCTGTAGAAACAAAGCAACTACTTAACCACCCTGCTACTTGCTAACCAATCTATCTTTATTTTTTAAGTAGGGCAATGATTTGTTTTTTTGTTCTTTTTTTTACCTTGCATCTATACTTGATGGAGTTCTTGTCACTTGAGATGCTTTTTGCCATTGCTATTAACTCTTTACTGCTCTTTATTTTTCTCCACAGATTTCCAGTTTCCTGTTTTTTTTACAGTATGTTTACGTTTCCCATTTGTCTTATTAATGGTTCAGAGTTATCCCTTTTTTAAAGTTGTTGCTGCTAGCAATAGTTAGAATGCTCAGAATCAGATGGGGAGGGTGCCAGCACATTATCTGCATTAGTCCAAATTATTTGATAAGTTATTATTATGAATATACTTTA
Organism: Grallaria varia; assembly: GCA_013396735.1. Lineage (NCBI taxonomy): Eukaryota > Metazoa > Chordata > Aves > Passeriformes > Formicariidae > Grallaria > Grallaria varia. The sequence continues at coordinate 301,648 of VWZG01007029.1, forward strand.
TGAGCTATCTGCCAACCATTCAGTCTTACATAACTATGGTATTTGTACTGTCAGGTCAGTTAATTCCCATGATAGCACATCTACTTCCTGATTGCATGTTGAGAAAAATTACGTGGATTTAGATTGTAGGCTGTTTGGCACAAGGAATTCTCATTATAATCTATCTACGTCATGCTCAAAAACCCCACATCACTAAGTTATGATTAAAGTTGTATGTGCATCATCAAAATAAATAACAAATAGATTTACCGGATACACATATGAATGCTTCTTTACAAATTCATTGTTATTTATATACTCACAGTTATTTTCAAAAATATTTGTGAACATGTTTGTTTTATACTAAGTAAAAAAAATATTAAAAGTTGCAGTCAGTAATAAATACTTTGGTTTTTTGAGATTACTGGTGTCTGTGCTTCATTACTTTCCCGGCTATGTTAAATGTGTTTATTTTTTGCACGATGACCTTGCTTTGAGAAACTGAAGCAGAAAAAAAAGTGATCTAAAGAAAAACATATGACATCTTTCCAAGCACTTGAAAAGCTGCTAAACCCTTCCTTTCAGTCACAATCTGTTCTAAGAATGAAAGCTCACTGGTACATATTAAGACTGTTCAATGTTATCCTGTCCTCTGAGAATATCAGCTTCCCAGATAACATGGAGGACTATTTCTCTGTATGACTGACTTACTGTGAATGCTGGAAACACTAGAGATTTTGTAATTTAGAAGATAAATAATTCAAGCAACAGACTGGGAAAATCTTTGTAAAAGAGTGTAAGATTTTTAAAATTCTAATTCAGTTCAAGGAATAACACAATTCCTAGATAGAAAAGAACAACTGGATAAAGAAAGTATTAGTAAAACAGAACTTAAGTCGAAAACTGGCAGAGAGAACATCTGAAAACCTCCTGGTAAAGTACCCAGGTAGGATAGCCAGATGGCATGCTATTTGTTTTCACTACTTCATTTAACATAGAAACAAACTGTTCTTCAGCTGAAAAACAAAACCAATTAGTGTATTTTCTTCCCTCAGTGTTCCTAAACCAGAGTCCATTGAAAATCACTAGGGATTTCCACATAAGAACTATGCAGTGTCTCTTCTAAAGTACAGGTGAAAGATCAGAGTCACCTCCTGAGTTCCCACCTGTTTTTAAAAATACTACCTGCACAGCACATGAGGCAAGGAACTGTGAGAGGGGTAGTATAAGGCATTTGAACTAATGCATTTGTTACCTGGTGTCACTGAGTAAAAAGTAAGGATGATGTATCACATATGCTTATATACTGAAAGGTTTTCTATTAATAGAAAAACAGTGCAACAAACTATGATTCCAAGAAAATGTGATTTGAAAAGATCATTCTTTAGCTAAGGACAGTCTCTTCTCCAAGAAATTTGCACTTCAAGGACAGATAAGAAGCCAAACATAAGCAGTATAATTTTGCCACTCTTCCCCTGATGGAAAACTATGAAATACAAAATGCAATGTAAGTGCTAGTGGTTTAGATCACATGGAAAACTAGCAATCTTCTATCCTGGGTTGTGGATTGAAAAAGGTACCAAGGATAAGCATAATCTTTTATTATTTACATAGCCAGATCTTACCTTGTAAAAGTTAGTGTGGAGTAAAACAACAAGGGTGGTGGTGGAGGATAGACTTTTCTTTACCACAGCCTCAGGACCTTCCCTTAAAAATGAGAATAAAAGAAAGTATTATGAAAATACATTGTGTCTTGATTGCAAGTACTTGAATTAATGCTATTCAGTGTGAAAACTCAATGCCTCATCCAGAATTATAAAATAAATAATAGTCCTTCTAATTAATCCCCAAGGGGAATTACTCTAATGACAGCAAGAATAGGATTTGGTTCCAGCTGCAGGTCTCTCTTAAACAAGATCACCAGTGCAAATCTGGCAACACAGGTGACACTACTTGCCTACTTCACTGAGCTGGTACAGCATGCCATAATACTCTATGTATGAAAGCAGACACATCCACTAGACGCTGAATGCTGGTATTGCAGCATATTCCAGTATAGGAAGGCAGTACAGGAGCATTTCTCCCCCAGGATATATGTATACACATCAGCTGTACTGCTACAAAGAGCCTCACTAAAAGTTTGTACTGAGTGCCTTACTATCTGTTCTGAAAATTTGTAAGTATTTGACTACGGGTTGCTTGGTTTGGTTTTTACCTCCACCAGCAAACAACATACCAGGGCTTCTGTCTCATGTGGAAACTTTTCCTTTTCCATACTGACACTTCTTTTTTCCTCTTTTTCTGTCAATAGATAGCTCTTTCAGAAAAATGCAGGACAAAATGCAAACCAACTTAAATAGCTACATCCATACAAAATCTGAATGGAGACCAGTTCTAAGAATATTTGAAGGACAAGCTGCAGCTGTGCTTGTTTAATTTCAGCAGAAATGTGAGAAATTGCATCAATAGGGTGGATGCCTCTTGACACACTGGATGAGTCAGATGAATCAGTCTACAGGGCACAGTAATTGGACACCTCCAAGAGCAGGCTTGTGCCACAGGAACAGCACAGAAAAAGAAAGAAAAATGAACAAGAACAAGATTTAGATTATTTTGATTTCCTACTTCCATGGGGGTTTTATATCTGTGTACGTATATTCATTTGAGTTGCAGAAAGTTCCTTCTGCTTAACTAGTAGGAGGGATGGATATATGTGGATATACATTTCTAAAATACACAGGGATTTCAAGCACAGTGTTGAGATTGAATTATTCTGTTGGTTAGAGAGTAATGTAATTTGTGATTACTGAATTTTAGTTGGCAGATAATGCAGTAAAGAGACTTTGGGAATCTTAAAAATTAGAAGATTAATTTTAATATGCAGCTTTGTAATTACATTATATATTTTAAAGGCCCAGCACAATGTATAATTAAATAGCTGCTTATTAAACATACAACCCCACAGCCTAACAAAATTATAGCACTAGAATTACCATTTTTGCCACTAAGGTCCACAACAGTTTTTAAATATTTACTCTTTCCCCAGATTGTATGGATGGGTCCTGTGTAAGATTATAGTAGGAGATTAATAGAAATTACATCAGTACTTCAATTCTACACCTGGTTTTCTCGGGGTTTATAACTCAACTGAAAAAATAACTGTTTTTTAGCTCAGCACATTTTCATTCATTCGTTTGCTCGCTCATTCTGTAGAAAACAGACAGCAATAGATGCAGCTTAATTACATACTAAACAGACCAAAAGCTGCCTCCATATGATTACACAGTCCCAGAAAAAGAATATTCACGAAAATAGTATCCACCAAACTAAATTGCATCTGGTGTAACCACAGAGAAGCAAATCAAACCTCGTGTGCAATGTAAAATGTGCTCTGCCATGAGATCTGCCTTCTCTCTCAGAGGAGGCTTAACATGTACAGAAAAAGTGCAGCTTCAGCACTGACAAAGAAAAAGCACAATGGGAAGTTCTCAGATCTCAGCGGAGAATTGGTTAGGCTACAGTTGCAAAAAAAGGCTGCACTTAGACCTTTACTGGCGGATTTCTTACCATTCCAACCCCCTCATAGAGAAACAACTTCTTCAGAGCAGAGGGAAGGTGGTCTCTGTGAGAGCCTTCCCATCGCTGGGCCAGACCCAGGGCTGAGCTGGATCCCTGGCGGGCAGGCAGGCCTGAGCCACTGCTGCAGAACACGTGCCAGGCACTGCGCTCCTCAGAACCAGGGAAAGGTACACCAGGAGATTTTTACTTCATGAAGCCTCTGTTGGCTGGACAAAACTTTCTCTCCTGGGTGTTGTGAATACCGGCAACAAACTGGAAGGAAATACAACAGCAGTCCCAGGGATAATAAGGCAGAGGGATCTTTAGGGGCTTTTTAAGGTCTAGTATAGGTCTTGGATGATGTGCAGATTTTGGTACCTGATTTACTGCCTGTGCCAGAAAGGGGAAGGAAATTCCCGCTGAGCTCCTACCATGTCCATTTGACAGAACCTCCATGGGGAACACTAATGAATATTCTGCACTCCACATAGATAATAGAATGCTTCAGTGTGCAGATGCACATCTATCTACAAAACAAATGCAGTTTATATATTAGGGAGGTTTTATCAAAGTTGGTCCACTCTGTAATTATGCAGAGAAATTCATTGGATTGATTTTGAATGACTTAAGGTAAATGAGCTATTAACCTACAGGATCTTTCACCAAATGATTCACGTGCATTCAGTCTTTTCCTCTTCTCTCTCACTTCATTATAAAGGTGAAATGAATGACTGAGTTGGTTAGGACATCAGCAATCGTGGCTGCAGCAGCATTCAGCAGAAACAAAAAGCTTCCTTACACTAAACTATGCAGGTATATCAAAACAGCAGGATTTTTTTTTTTTCATGTGCACACCATGGGCAAATAGAAAAGAATCAAGACACTGAGTAGTCTAAATTTTATAACAAGAAATCCCTATTGAAAGAACCATAGAAACAAATTAATTAATTCTGGGATCAGACAGAGGAAGACTAAGTGATGCAGTGCTCAGATCTACACCTACACAAAGTCCCTATCTTTCACATTTTTTAGCTCATTAGTGACAAATTTTCCTATTTTTTCCCAGTAGGCACCAAAAATCACTCTTGAAAATATGTGACAGTCTGGCAACTGCATGGCAGGGACAGGTTGTTGTGTCTCAGCAAAGGCAATGATGTACGACGTGACTGCCTCCACTGCCAGCCATCATCCCACAAAACCATACAGCATCCACCCATTTGCTTTGGAGCTTAAAATCTTCAAGCAACTGTAGTGAGAAGAATGGACTCCCCCTAGGAAGCTGCATTCATTCTTTCTCCACTGTAGAAAGAGGAACACTAAACAGGCAAGAAAAAAATAATTTTCTCAAGAACTCTCTGTAGCTTTGTCACTTGCTGCTTACAACTCTGTATGGAGAAGAAAGCAAGGAATGTGCAGGATACATTGGGAAGATACAATCAGTCCTGGCTGTCCAGCCCGAAGCTCCTCTGGCATGCACTGGGTGCTTGAAAATCATGTGTGTAACCCAAAGAGAGCATGTTGTATGCAGCGTTGTCAACAATAAAGGAGTTTACGGCCCCGGAGATGGTTTCCTGTGCCTGTATGAGCTTGTGTCGGTCTCCTGGGAGGCTCCCACACTGCTCCCCCTCCCAGCAGTCTGGTTCCCTCAGCTGCCAGCCAGTCCCCTCATCCTGCCATCGGTTTCATCCGGCTGGAGGGCACAGAGAAGGGCCTGCTCAAGTGCTTAAGACAGGATGGTGGAGACCAGGCAAAGGAGAAGTGGTGGTGCTGTCCTCAGCCTTGCTCTCAAGCCTTTTTGTGTGTGACATCCTCCCCGTGCTGTGTGCCAGGCTGCTGCATCTGCGGGAACACAGGGCCTGACAGTAGACCAATAAATCCAGAGGGAGTAATGTTGTCTTCACACTTCCTCCTGCTTTCGGCATCTCCTGTAGCAAGTCAGGGGCACAGCAGCTCTGCCATGTCTACTTGTGATTGAACTAAGCAGTTCAATGATTAAGATAGTTTTCACTAAGTGAAATACTTTATTTCACTGCTTTTTCCTTGGTCCTTGGCATAAAACAAATTACACTCAAGCTGTTCTTGAAGTAGTTTCAAAGGAAGCTGCTCAACCACCTGGACTCACAACAAGGGAGAGGATTTTTCACACCCAGACTCTTTATGTTACTCATTTAAATACCTATCCTTTTAAATACTTTTAAATGAATTTGAACTAAAGTCCTTGAATTATCCCCTTGGAAGGATTTTCATCTTTTCTTCGACAATTTAATCCTTTAATTCAAGTAGTCAGTTGTATATCAAACGTCTTTAGGGAAATTATTGACCTAATTTTTAGTTTCATGATAGATACTCAGTAAAAAATAAAAGTATTAAGTTAAAGGCAATTAGAATTACAGGAACCACCAAAAGACATAGGAAGGAACCTACTTGGAATAAACTAGTTCTTCTGGACTCTCAAAAAGCCTTTAATAATTGTTGCACAAGAGGCTTTTAAAGAAACCAGTCAGTTGTGAGGTATGAAATCAGTGATTTCAGACATTGTGCTAGAATATAAAGCTTACAAAGACATGGTTGATATTCTGTATGACGACAGATTAACAGTGAAGCAGTGGCAAAGGCATGTTCTGACATTGCATAGTACAGTGAGCTATCATTCAGCTTACTTGAAACACGCGACAGGAAACTAAAGAACTTGAATTAATTGAAAGCACTACACGTTGACTGCTGAAAGTCTTTGTTGACAAGAGCATGGTAGTGGATATTAGATGAAATCTAGTGAATTATTCATGCAAGTTGGGCATACTAGTTGTGGAAGAAGGACCAGTGCATCACTGTGGACAGCTTAGCCTCCCTGATCACCATTCAGTGGCAGTCAAGAAGCAAACAGACTGGTCCAAAGCATAAGGAAAATAAAAAAACAAACAAAAAACCAAACAACCAAACCAAAACAGAAAATACAACGCCATTTTGAAAATTAGTGGTTTAGTCCCACCAACTGGGATGCTGTGTTCGATGGCCCCAGAGGACAGCAAAGAATCACAAAGGATAGTGCAAGAGAGAAAGGAGAGGCAATAAATATGATTATAGGCTGTGAAGGCTTTTCTTCAAAGTGAAACTCTGAAGAAGTGTTTACAGAAGAGATGAATAGAAAAGCACTTAGCCCTGGACATGGGCAATAATGAATATTACAGGGAAAAGAAAATGAGCACATCTTATTCTATTTTGTAACAGGAGAGACATTCAATGAAAAGGAAAACAACACATTTAAAACATATTACAGCCTTTTTTTCTTTTAATGTTTTGTACAATTCCACAACAGTAGCCTGCAAGATTTGGGGCATCCTCTTCTGAAACACTGACTGAAAAAGAACTCAATATTTCATTTGTAATTCAGAACAACCAGGGAGGGAAGAAAGCTTTTTAAGAAAATAAAGGGCCTCATGGAGATATGAGATTCCCCTTTCCTTCAAATTCTTTTCTCTTCGTTGGTTGAAGTGGTGGTCACTGTCTGGATCTATCAAGGTGGTGGTGGAAACCCCAGGTGGTGAGGGAAGCCCTGAAAGTGTTATATACACTCAGGTTCAGGTAGGAACACCTCTGGTACCTCCCCTGGGGTGGGGAGTTTCACACTGGATGATGTAATATAGTGAGTCAGGAGATACTTTGGGAGTCTTTGACACCTTCTAAGATGTTGCAGCTGTCTCTTCTGTCAGTGCAGCTGAGTCCATTATGGCTCATCAACAAGACATACCTTCAGGCTCTGTGAGAATGTTCCAGGGAGTCACCTGTGTAAAGAAAAAGAAACAGCACCCCACATCACAGGGTTTGATGTTTAGCACCCAGCTTGTAGCCTGAGGTGTAGGATGTGCTTGCCTTCAGCCCCTGGCCTGGGTGGCTACTCTACACATTGTCAGCAAAGCACTCTGCTGGCTGAGCTCTCAGCACCAACAGTCCAGTACCTCACAGCACCTGGGGGGACACTGCAGGTGGCCAAATGTTTGAGTCACTAATCACCAGCAGTTCAATCTCTTTACATAAGACAAAACACCAAAAAAAGCCAAAAAGGCATATTTGGAGAAAAGGTGGATACCAGAATTTCTGTGTAACCCAGGACAATTTTCTTCACAGAAAAAGGAGAGACTGGACTTTGAAGGAACTGGGAATATGAGAAAGTTATAACCAACACCAGGGTTAAAGCGCAAATCAAAGCTGTCATTCAGAACGAGAATTTCACAGACTGATGACAACTGCCATGCAACCAACCTTGAGGCTCACTCTCCCTCAACTCATTCATGATATACAGATCATGAAAACAAAGAGTCTTCAGTCTTCATAAACAAGTGAAACTGCAATTAAGGAAATAAAGCCTTCCTATAAATACTGAGAAACAAAGAAAGTTTTTGATTATATATGTAACCAAAATGAGGTAGACCTTGAGTCTTGGGTAGAGATCCTGCGCGCTAAATCCAGTCATTGCTCCTTACCACACTGGTAATCACAGGCACACTGACCACAGGATGCTCCACCCATCTTCCTGGCATCCCAAGGCAGAGCCTCATCTCTGACATGCAGACAGTTCTAGTGAAGCTTCAGCTTCAATTACTACTGGAAAGGAGTAGAATTGCATGTGTCTAAAACCTCAGAATGTGACATCAAAATAAACACTAGCAACACTGGTATTTGTAATCCCACCTTTTGGAGTGCCTGTCATGAAGTACTATCAATAAACAGGCATTTTTCCACCATATACTAGCACAGAACCTTGGTTATTTTACCACTTTTTTTTCTCCCAGCCAGATTTCACATCATCAAGACTTTGAATATTTTGTACTGTTAACAGTGTATAAAGCTACAAATAATGTTTGGACGCTATTCAGATAGCAGGTTGATAAAGTTCATTACAGAGTATAAATAGCCAAAATTTCTTCCAATGAACTATATTAATTCACAAATACAATTAATCTTAAACTCTTCTGTAACAAGAGAATGAAAATGGAAGACTTCATGCAAGTGTAAGTGTGTGTTTATACAAATGTGGAAAACTGAAATACGCTTCTCCAGCACACCTGCACCTCTGTAAATGGAGAACTAAAAATGAAATGGGAGCAAAAAATTACTTTGCAAAATGAAACAAACAAACCGACTTTGCATGCATGGGGATGAACTTATCCTGAGGCTCCTTCTGCAAAGAGCATGTCCTTCCCTGGCATGGATATAGCAAGGAGCTCGTCCTCAGTTTCTCCTCACAGCCATAATCACAAAATGCACATAATCTGCACAAAATGATGGGCTGCAAAGCACCTGTGGATGACATCTCAAAGAATTCCTGGTTCAAACAGGTACAATGATCAAAACAGCCTGATGCACCGTCTCTCTGCTACAAAGAGGTATAACAAGTTTTTTTCTGTGCAGAGGAGAGGACAGGAAGGAACAGATCTGTAAAGGGACTTTTTTTTTCCCACAAATGAGTATTTTCAGTTTCTCATTTCCATCACTGATCAAGTCACTTGGCTTCAATTTTTGCTTAAGCATTTTTGTGTCCCATCTCTGGTGAGTCATAACGAAGTGCACAGCAGAAGAAGGGGACCTTGTGAATCTAATCAAAGAACCAGAGCCTACAGAAACAGACATCCACCCTCAAGGCCTGAACAAAGGAAGCATATTCATTAAAAGTGTGCATTCCATTCCACGTAGTCATCACTTAAGTATTCTTTCCTCATGGGAGGCCACAAAGGCTGTCTGCACCACCAGCATAACATGATCTAACATACCAACTTTTCAGTTGGCTATTTCAACCCCCAAATAAACACAACGTTCTGTCCACCATAAATGTCCCCTGACACTGAAGTCTGTTAATACAGGTTAACAGAGGAGACCCAGAAAAGGCCACATGAAACCTATCAGTTACTTAAGCCTTCTCAAGGTGTATATATACACACCAGAACTGGGGCATGAGATGCCATCTTTAAAAGGGAACAGAAAGAAGTGACCATCTTTTCCTTTAGGAGGGACACACTGGAGATGGGAAGGGGAGGACAATTTGAGAGTTCTACTGGCATGCATTCCCTTGAAGAACTGTGTTTAGCGCTCCCAGCAGTAAGGGTGGTGGTAAGAAAGGGAGGCATTCTCACGAAGACTGAAATAACAAAATAAAAGGCTGCTGTCAGCCATTGGACTGTCAGTGGAGTCTTTCTTCCTTCAACACAAACAGCCTACATTATTTTTCCAGGGGAACTTCCAAACTGACTGTTTGGGCACTTCTTGTTGTGTCTCTAGTTTACCAAATGAAAAACTGGGACACTTCACAGTTTCACAAAAAGGCATTCACGTGCAACTGAAAATCAGGAAGATGGAGGAGGAGGAAAGGATTTACATAAGGTAAGCTTGGTGTAATGGAGCTATTCCCTCTGGACTTTCTTCATAGCCAAGAGAGGCTCTTTCAGGTTTTCTTTGCTTATGACTCACAAAGCAGCCATGGCAGGTTAGACACAGAGGGGTTCAAGCCAGCCATTGTGAACCCTCTATGTGCAGGACCAGCTGACCAGACCTAGAGCTTACCTTGCTTGAAATGTTAGTAGAGCAATGACCACCAAATGGACATCAACATAACACACCAAGCTCTGAACTTGTGACATGATGCATGAAAGGGATGGCACAGTAAGAAGCATCTCCCTCCCAGCAGCCTTGCCCAGGTACAGGTGACAGATGCAGGGCACACCTCTCTCCAGGAGCATCTGCGTGAGCCTTTACGGTCAAAAGACTCAGGCTGATGATGCAGCAAGATACCAACTCCTATTATTCCCCACAGGCACACAGAGGCCTACGGGATCCAGCTCTGCTGTATGCTGACCCCTCCTATCCTTTTCTGCTGTTACTAGTACCATGTGGCTCCTCTGAGAGCACACTGACATACATGAGACCTTTATGCACATTCAGAAACCTGTAAAACTCACCAGTGCTTCTTCCTAGCAAAGGCAGTACAAAATACAGGCAATCAGAACGAAATGTTAAATGTAAGACTGATTAACCTCACTAAACTTGCAATTGTCCTGTAACTCATTATTCCAAGGTAAGGAGAAGGCAAGCAGCATGCTTGTTCTTTATTGTAGGTGTGCACACACTGTTCCTTCAGCCAAGTTATCCTTTGAAGATTATTTTTGATGCATTGTGCAAGTGATACATAGCAAATTTTTGATCTATTTTGGGCATTATACTTTTCTAAATGGTTAACACTGCATGTGATAAAGAATGAAGTTCAGAAGGGCCAGGGAAAAAATGAAAAAACCTGTAACTTGAATAGGAGAAAATGATGAAAAGCCTAATGAGACAGAGTACTGAGCAAAATAAATACAGGCAATACAGGAGCAGCATCTCTTAAGTGACTATGTGAAACATCTTACTCCTCTCCCTTTTAAAATCAATGAGTATTTCTCCAATTATTTGAAGTATTACTGCAGGGCAAAAAAAAAGGATGCTGAAAATTCCCAGGTTTTATGGGATAAAATGATCTTACCCAGAAGGACTTGAAAATACATGGAATCTTCTTCAAGTTATACAAAATTTTAGGTTAGCTAGTAACAAAGGAATTTTTACACAGCTTTTTATTAAACAAAAAGTTCAGAATCTGAAATTTCACAAGAGATTTCACAGCTGTGACTGAGGCATAAAGTACCTCCAAAAGCAATAGTTAAGAAACTGAAAAAGTGCCAAGGGACCCCCAGTTTTAAAGGGAGAATGCACATTTTGGTTAAGTAATTAAGGAGCAATACCAGTCACCAAACTAAAACCAATTAGCAGTGCATGCACAAGCCTGAGCCAGCTGCCCCCTGCAGGAACAGCTTTCACCCCACCGCCTTACCTGTCACGGGCATCCTGACACCGAAGACAAATCCTCTCATTTCTTGGAGCTTGGCATCCTCATCCGCACTCTTCCTCTTTTCCCCTCACCATCTTCTTTTTAGAAATGTTGTACCTTATTTTCTCCCACAAGAAAGATTTTGGTGCCCAGTTTGTTTCACAAAATAATGGAAAAAGGTAAGTCAAAACGGACATAGCTTGAACGGTCATAATGTGTAACAGCTAATTTTCTTAATGGATTTGTCTGTTTTATGGGCTAACAAAACATTTTTCCCAACACCACTAAGGTTTTAAGTTGCATCCCCTCCCTTTTTTTAAGTTAGAAGAAAATGCTTCATGACATTCATGAGTTGACAAGAAAAGAAAATCCCTAACTAGTCTCAGTCAAATTACAGACCTGGGGAAAACATAGAAAAGCAGAACATCTCTGAACTGACCTCATTTTTCCAGTATATAAAGTAATATTTTGCTCACGCCACTTTTAACCTACCAATTCACATTCTACGTAGTTTTAATTAAAATACCCCTTTATCCTGCATTTTGACTTCACCATTTCTTGAATCATTTTGAGAAATTCAAAACAGCTTTAAAAAATATACTGAAACTATCTGAAAATAAATTGAAGGACAGGTCTTCCTGCTCTATGTTATTAGAGTAACTGGAGTCAATTCTCTACTCACATAACAAAAGACTCCTGCTTTTTTAGATTCTCAGAAAATTAAGACTTATGCTTTCCTCAGCAATGAAAGGTAATTCAAAGTAGTTTAAGAATGGTGAATGAAGATAGGCTATTGTCTTCTTTTATATTCATAAAAGTGTACTAATTTAATGACAGGGAAGCACTTAAATTACTACCGGTGCTTGAAGTGCCCACCCTAGCTCATGTATTTTTAGGGCGGCCGACATGCACTAAGCTATTTTAGAGTACACTCTGCATTCAGAAGTTAAGAAGAGTTATGTTACTGGCACATTAAGTAAACCAAAGAATACCATGCTCTTAGGTTAAGATAACGTACCATCGGCATCTAGTTAGCACTACTAATAATATTCAAAACTGAATTTGATCTTCAGTATGCACGTGATCTGATTGAAAATTCATTTAATGTAACACAAAAACATTTTTGTAGTCAGGTTCCCATTGCCATGTAGAACTGAGATGAACTATCTATTTACAATTTGAAGACTGCAATATTTTTGAACAGCAGCTCTAACTGCTTTAGAAAGCATGACCTGTTAATTGCAATTTTAAAGTATTTTAAATGATAGTTTTGTCCCAAAATTTATCTAACTGCTTTCATACCATGAGGTTGGATTTTGATGATTTATATAACAAGGTGGCCTGAACAGCGGTAGTCTTTTTTTTCCTCCCTCATAAAAACGTTTTAAACTTGAGTATACGAATAACCAAACTTCTTAGACCTTGCTCTAAGTAAAATAGTTACAGAACAGAATTACAGTTCTTACAAATACCACAAACACTCCTGTCAAGATTTATTCCTACACGAATGGCGACTTTGCCGGGTGCGTCAGCAGCTCATCTCTCCAACACCTAACGCCACCACTGCGAGGAAATTCAGGAACTCGGCCAGGGAGCCCTCGCAAAAGGGATGGAGCCTCCCTTGCTCTATCTATGGACCTGGATATTACCACCACTTCTGAAAGGTGAGTTATAAGCAAGCAAGATGGGAACAGGTCATGGCAAGTTCGTTCCCAAACCTCTCTTGGGTGCATAGCAGCTCCGACCAGCTGAGTCTGGAAGCTTCCTCTATGAGCCCTCCCCCTGAGCAAGCCACAGCCAGGCTGTTTCAGTCGTGCTTAACAACTGAACAAACCAGCGATGAGTATCACAGCACCTCCACTTCGTACAGTCTTTCAGACAAAACTGCTATTCAAATCACAGCCTAAAGCGCCAGGATTGATTACAGACTGGATGCAGGAGTTCCTCCTTTACTGGGCATTGACCACCATGAGCTGTCACTGCTGAGAAAAGCCAGCCCAGGATCACTGTGTGTCACTCAGCCCCACAGCAACGGAGAGCTGACCACCTCTCAGAACTCTTGTGGCACTGTGCAACTCCGGGACTACCCTCATTTTGAATACTACATTCTATTTTGACTTCTTCCTCTGGTAAAAAAATACAACACTGACCTGCTCAGAGCATAAATGGTAAAAACAACAGCTGCTTTAAATAGCTCAACCTGTTAAATATCTATCAATATTTCTAAAAATCAAAAAACAACCAACAACCAAACACAAAGAAATTGAATATGCAGCAAAGACTTGAGCTCAAGTCCTAATCTCATGCTCTCCCTGTTTTCCCCACAGAGCACAATATTTTTAGCATCTAGGGTGGAATAATACAAAGAACTGGAGATGTTTAAGCTGGCATTTCCTGAACAGAGTGTCTGAGATCAAATGCTTTCTCTTTTAATAAATGTTTTGTTTTCACATGTACTGTTTTAATGTATTTCCATTTATTAAAGATGTCATGAACAAACTTTTTAACTTGACCAGAATATCTCAAAGGTTATGGGTTAATAAAATATATGCCATTATACCCATAACACAGTAAGGGAAGCATTACTTTAGATAAATTAAATAAACTTGTACAATTAAAACATTATGAAATACTGATTATTTTCAATAATGTGCACAGACAGCTATCAAAGAAGCACAACAATCATCAGAATTCTTTTTAGAAAACATTCTTTCAAATTCAGTTTTCATGGATTTAACACACACTGCCAAAATGCACAAACCATTTTGAAAATGAGATGTGGGTTGGGCAAAAAACCAAAAGTTTAAACATGTATCACATGATGCCACTGAAGTATTTTTAGCTGTGTGGCTTAACAAGATAGAAACCCCTTTTTTTTTTTTTCCCAATATGAATTTATTTTCTATGCAAGTGTTTTTGCCCAAAAACCTTTTATTACATGAAAGGTTGCATAAATAAATTCTGCTAAATACAGAAAAAAAAATTTAAAATGAGACATTTTTCTTAGAAAAATGTGACAAGATTTAGGCAAAAGTGACCTATTTCCTTAGGAATGGTTCTATTTTCTGTTATAAAACAGCTCAAATATGCTTCTTATGCTTTATACAAGAGGAAATATGAATTACATATGAAATGTGTAAGTTCTCATAAGTCCACCAATTGTGTTCATTTCACAAATTAAAAAAGTAAAATGTAGTCAAATGCCATCAACTGTATAATCTACAACTATCACCGCTCTCTCCTACCCATCATGCCCACATCCTATCTAATCCCAGAAGACTTTCCACATTTTCCTTAGCTATTTACTGTTGAGAATTAGTCTTAACCAGGTGATTTTGATTAATTTCTCATCCAAGCAAGGTAGAGCTAGTTGGTCCACACGACTCCAGATATAACAATTCTTTACTACTAACTGCTGCTGCTACTGAGGGTTGATTTTTTTTTAACTTTGCTTCCAATAAGCTTGAGCACTTCAAGCCCTGTAGTTAAAAATGTCTAAAAAGACTTGAAACACCTCTGATTTTGCTTATTTTTTATATACTGGGGAAGATGTTTCCTAAACAATTCCTTGGTAGAGCTACAGTGGAAGCCTGCGACTTTAGAATCAAATTCCTAGTTGAAAAAATAAAAACCAAACCAAACCTTTTCCCCCCCTAAGATCCCAAGTGTAACTAGCTCAGGATGTCACAATATTAAAAAAACATTGTGAAAAGTAACAGAACAAGTTGACACACTTTCACATGTGACATTTAGAACAGCAACACTGGGGTTTTAATTTTTGACTCTTGAATTCAAAAATCAACTGAAGTTATTTCCTGAAAATTTGGATCAACCTGCTTTCATGTTTGCATAGCTAGGAGAATACAGATATAGAATGACTGAATATTTTTATAAGGTTTTCTCATGTAACATCCACAGTAATCTAAAATTTGTCTTTTATCACCCCAGCCTCAGCATCTGGCGTTGAAGTAACAAGCAAAGTTAAAAACCAGTATTTTTTTTGGACTGTAAACTTACAATTACAAATACTAGAAACTAAGTGACAAAACACCCATTCCACTGATATCTTAATGGTTTTATTCACAAAATAAAGACCTTTGTCTTTCCCAAGGAAGACCTTAACAGAAAGACTTAATGATACAGTTATAAAAAAGTGGTACAGAAAATTTGAAAAAGTCTGGTAAAATTTACAAAGGCAAACTATCACTTTGTACAAAACCTTTTTTTAAAGTAAGTTCAGTAATAGATTTTAAAATACAGTTTTAACAGCTCAGAAATGCACATTTATTTCAAGCTGTGGTTGGGCTTCATTTTCGCCTGTGTGGGGAATTCTCCCTTCGTCTGTCCTCATTCCTTCTGGATTCCCTGTCCTCGTTCTTTCTAGATTCCATGTCGTCGTTCCTTCTGGACTCCCTGCCCTCCGTCCTTCTGGACTCCCTGTCCTCCGATCTAGACTCCCTGTTCATGTTCTTTCTGTACTCCCTGTCCTCATTCCATCTGGATTCCCTGTCCTCGTTCCTTCTGGACTCCCTGTCCTCAATCTGTCTGGACTCCCTGTCCTCAATCCGTCTGGACTCCCTGTTCTCATTCCTTCTGGATTCTCTGTCCTCAGTCCATCTGGACTCTCTGTCCTCATTCCTTCTGGACTCCCTGTCCTCACTCCTTCTGGATTCTCTGTCCTCGGCCCATCTGGACTCTCTGTCCTCATTCCTTCTGGATTCCCTGTCCTCATTCCTTCTGGATTCCCTGTCCTCATTCTTTCTGGACTCTCTGTCATTCCTTCTGGATTCCCTGTCCTCATTCCATCTGGACTCCCTGTCCTCGTTCTTTCTGGAGTCTCTCTCCTCATTCCATCTGGATTCCCTGTCCTCATTCCTTCTGGATTCCCTGTCCTCGTTCCTTCTGGATTTGAAGGCAACCGATAGGGGTAATTCCCTGTCCTCGTTCCATCTGGATTGCCTGTCCTCGTTCCATCTGAATTCCCTGTCCTCGTTCCATCTGGATTCCCTGTCCTCGTTCCTTCTGGACTCTCTGTCCTCATTCCTTCTGGATTCCCTGTCCTCGTTCTTTCTGGATTCTCTGTCCTCGTTCCATCTGGACTCTCTATCCTCATTCCTTCTGGATTCCCTGTCCTCGTTCTTTCTGGACTCTCTGTCCTCGTTCCATCTGGACTCTCTGTCCTCATTCCTTCTGGATTCCCTGTCCTCGTTCTTTCTGGATTCCCTGTCCTCATTACATCTGGACTCCCTGTCCTCATTACATCTGGACTCTTTGTCCTCGTTCCTTCTGGATTCCCTGTCCTCGGTCCATCTGGGCTCCCTGGACTGGTCGGAGTAGCGACTGTACTTCTCTCGGTGTTTCCCTGAACCGTTTCTGTACCAGTCCTCTTGTTCTTCCTCTCTCAGACTCGAATGGTCACGGTCTCTCTCTCTGGATTCTGATCTCAGTCTTTTTCCACTGCGATGTCCATTATCTTTGCTCCAGTGTCTGTGATTTTCATCATCAGACAAAGAAGCTCTTCTGTCTGTTTTCTTAACTTTTGAATTACTGTGTTTATTTTCTAGATCCTTACTTCTCTCACGGTTTCTATCCTTCCCACCATGGTAACTGTCTCGGCCGTTGGACTCATCTCTGTGATGGTATTTTGCTACATCATTTCCATGTGATTCCCTTAAATGTCGATGATTTCTTTCTGATCTGCTCTCAGTATCACTTCTTTCCTCTCGATGCCTCCTTCCCATTTTCTTTTCAACTGATTTCCTTTTCCTTTCCTGGTTTTTCCTGGAAGCTTTATCAGCATTTTTCTTCTGCGTTCTCCTTCTTCTGGCTTTAGAAATATCTGAAATTATAGCAAATTATGGGACTAAGGTTGTAATTTAATTTAATGTGTTCAACTTATTAAAATACAGGAAAAAAAATGTAAAAAGCTATTTTTTTTGTCAGAAAATTTTTGTGTCCATGTATCAGGACAAAGGTCCCAAAACAATGAACTTTGATTTTTATCCCTTCACTAACTCCAAGTGATGCCTATCCATTGAAAACCTCTACCCGTCATCATGCTCTTGCTGACTTGATACAAAAGGGCCAGGCATAGGCTGCAAATCATACATCAAAGCACTCCAACAAATAATTATTTTTTTTTTAGGAAGATGACCTTTCCCAGACTATATCCAGTCTGAAAATCGTTTACTTTTCCTGGAAAAGCTTATCACTCAATGGAGATTAAAAACAGCAGATGGGGCAAAATCTCCAACACTATCCTATGAGGAAATAGAGGGATGACGAAAGTGGTACTGCAGCAATATAACAATGGCCCCCCAGTTCATTTTTTCAGAAGAAATAGTGACAGCTTTGTCAACAAGATTAAAATTAACTTCTGTATTTCTAAATACACAGTAGTGCTCATCTCAGTGGAAGAGGCTTTATCCTTCCTGGTTTTTTTTCATAAGGGACCTCCAGATTCCACTCCACAGTATTTATTACTAACAGAATAACCATTAATTCACCTTACTGTATGAACAGTAGTATCACATCGGCTGTTTCTCATCGCCTTTTGAAAATATCACAGCCATAAAGTGACTTATTAGTATATATAACATCTGAATTCTATAGCAGTTGCCTAGTCTCATGTCTAAACTAAGGCTTCCTAACATTCTGATAAAGTGCAATGATCGATCAATTCAGATACATTTTAATCCGCTAAATTTTTTAAGCAGTGTTTTCCATATTATTTTACATCCACCAGAATGCAGAAAAATACCTGAGAAACGAAATAAAAAAGAATCAGCTGCTTTGAGAATAGATAAATTTCATCCTCTGCTGGACCTGTTTTGGTTAGAACTACCTCCCCAAAGCAGTGCTAAGCTGAGCTAGCTGAGGTAAGTCCCAAACATTTTCTGGCAGTAAAACAGTAATCTCTAATTTAGCTCTAGGCTCAATTTCTGATCAGCAGGCATTCTATTTTTCTTATACACTGCACTGTTAAAACACTGAAATACTGCAGGCACATTCCTCTGAAAAAATGTCTTTTAACTCTTCCAAGTAATTTCACAGATTTAAAAAGCTGCAAACACAGGAGGACTTGGAGTTATAACCAGTACTGCACCTCAACTAAGTTTACCATTAAAAAGTATAGTTATCCCCAACTAGTGTTTTTATCACTGTATTAAAGTCCACAAGAACCTGAAAAAGAAAAGTGAAACCAGGCTGCAAAGGTATTAAGATGCAAATTTTAGTGAATGTGTTCCTGAATAGAGAAAAGGCCAGTAGTAAAAGGGAAGGTCCTAAACTTCAAAAAAGCAAGCGTTCATACTCGCAGACTGCAGACTCAGTTGGTTTGTCACTAAGGACTTCCCCCTCTGGTTCCCGTCGAGCAGCTCAGCAGAGCTGCAGCTGTCCCTGCAGGAACCATCTGCTCTGTGCAGAACCAGTGCCTCCTCTGACCCTGTTTGAGCCGCCCTCCCCCAGCGCTGTCGTCACTAATGCGATTAGTGCCATGACACACAACTCACACTCCTGTGCACTAAGACCGTGATGGAAAACTGAAGTGCACTTCCAAAACATGAGCAGTTCACACTGCTTTTACTTTATTAATCAACATTTTAATTTCAAAGGCACATAATAAATCAAATTAAGTTTGAATCAGCAAACTTCTGTACTACAGGGAGTCATGCTGTGTTACTGTCTGTTCATGCTATATATACTGGAGGAGACTGCACACACTAACTCATACTTAGCATGTACTTTGAAGACTAACCAAAGTTCATGACAATTCATGTCAAATAGAAGGTTCTGCATCAGCAGGATGGTATAAGATGCTAAACACTAATTATAATGCATAAAAATACTAAGTTGTCAGCAAAAGCTAATTCTTCCTCAGATTTCTCTGCAGACAAGAACATTCACTGTATACCACACAAACTATTCCTGAAGAAGAGGAATTAGAAATGAACACTCAGATGGAGAATAATATCTAAACACATTGCTAGAACTGAATAAAGTAATTTCTGACTCACAAAGAAGCACATATTTACAGGGAAGGACACAAGTAGTATTAACTATCAAGTTCACTCAATCAAGCCAAGGAAAGCAGAGTTGTGGAAATTAGTCTCTGCAGTTTCACCAATAAACATCCCACAGAGATATTTAATGGGGAATGACTAATTCCTCTATGCTCCAATAAACTGAAGCCTTAGTAGTGTGCAACTGTTGGGGAATTTCTTGCAGAAAATGGACATGTGAGCGACCTCAGTGCTCTGGATGCAGTTACACTGCGAGGCCTTTAAGACTGCAGTGAAAAGCTATTTTAAGAAGTGTCCGTTGAGATCAACAAGGACAGGAACATAAACTTACAGAAGCTGCAGCAGAAGACTGAAAAACAGTGGCCGCAGAGGGTGATCACGAGGACTTTATTTTACACCAATAGAGTTGTGTGTTATTTGCATTAACCAGTCACGGGGTGGTTTGCAGTGTGTGTGTAGTGTGTATGCTATCTGGGTTATTTAAGGGATGTTTTCACAACAATAAATGGCATTACTTGATTGCATCAGTCGTATAGTGGTGTCCGCAAGTATCCCTCGCAATATTTGGCGCCTGAAAACAGGCTGAACCCTCGGATTACCGATGCTGTGTTGAACAGCATAGCGGACTCTCAAGATCAATTGTGTGGGACGGCGATGAAGGCAACCGATAGGGGTCTCTGCCCCAGAGACCGCAGCTCTCAGTGCCCATGGAGCTGCCGGATAAAAAATGAGGTACCTTGAAGGATGGCTAAGGGTTAATAGCCAGGGAGTCCCGCGTAATAAGTACGTAGGCGGTTGTAGCAGGGCATGGGGAATGCTGTGTCTTCTGAAGAGACAGCGGTTGAAAGGCTCTGCATCCGTGCTTTCTGAGAAAGCGATTAATTATATCTTTGAAAGTTGGGCACGCGATAGGAAACTTATCCTCAGTGTCTGTGCGGTGTTTAAAGCTACGCACCTGAGAAGCCACGGGACCTGTGACCTGTGGAATAATACAACCCCGAAAGGGAATAGGGAAGCTGCTGGTTTGCTAAATACCTGCAAATTGTCCACAACTATCCCTCGCAATATGCAACAGGTATCAACTGTACAAAAAAAGTAATCTACGAAACAATGCTTCTCAGACATTTAAGTCTTTATAAATGGAATTCAGTTTTTCTAAAGTAAAAAAAATAAGTTTCCATGAGCAATATTTAATATTTTAAAACTAAGTTAAAAAATAATCAATCAGTTTTTAAAGCAGAGAAATTAACACTGTTTAAAGCCAGTATACATGGAAACAGAAATAAACAGATGCATAGAAGTAAATAAAAGCAAAAAGTTATAAGGCTAGTAATTAAGTACCTGAGTCACTGCTGCTGTCACTGCTAGATGAGGAGTCACTGCTGCTGGATGACTCCGAGCTACTACTGCTGCTGTCAGAATCAGAATCTGAGGAAGAGTCTGTCTCTGAAGATGAAGAGGAATCTGATGACTCAACATTTTGCTTCTGCGTCATAATCAACTTTGGTGCATTTTTAAGATGCTCTCGTAATTCATCCCTAACCAGAAAAAAAAATTTGTTTGTGAATTTTATTTTTTTTGTTTGCGGGGGGAGGGAAGATGAAGAAACTGAATATCGAATCAGAAAATTGTTCCTCACGTTAGTCCTCCAAGGCCAATAGAAGTGAAGAAATTGATGGCAAAGCGAGTGTTTCTTGGGTTATCTCGAGGCAATAATCCCTCAAAGAAAGGCTGCAGTGTCCTGATGGAAATAAACATTTAAATTAAACACCATGCCAGCTTAGCACTCTCACTGATATGAAGAAACTGAAAAAAGAAACTGTATGGATCTTCACAGGAGAGCAAAAGTTTTCTCTTCATGCGTTTTTCAGTATTTTCATTGATTGTATCTATGACGCATCTTATCAAATTTAAAAACTTGCTCTTTGACGAAAACAAACTTCTTCTCAAACAGAATTGTATACATACTGACAGATCATGTGAAGCCCTCAAGTGACTTGTGAAATCGCAGTAGCCTGTGATAGCAAAGGATAATACATGTCGACCAAGAAGTTCAAAGATCTGCGTACCAATGCTGAAACCCCACCGTACAGGGCCTCAAGTTTCAAATTTAAGTTTACATGAGCTAAAGCATCTACCAAATTCTTCATCATACACAGAAGAAATGCCAACTTAGAGGAAACTCTTCAAGCAACTGAAAGTAACACTGCCAGAATGCAATCTATTAAATTCCATACAGACTTAAAAGAATGTGCTCTTTACATTACACTTAAGGATAAGCAACGCATCCTAGAAAAAGTGTTACTAATAATTGTGTAGGTTTTTCTAATTTTTGTCAGAAAACCAAGTCATAATAATACTTATTATGCAGTTATATAGCTGACAATATATAAAAATAGACTCATACTTGGAAAAATCTTACACAAAGTTGAGTATTGTCAGAGTGGGGGGCGAGAGGGGGTGCATATATCTTGCAAATAGTCATACACATATTTGGACCCAAAATTATGGTAATGCACTCTGCTTAACGTGACTCTGCAATGACTAAATCTATACGTGAACTTATTCTTGAAGTATTGCATCTACAGAACTTAATTGAACACAGACTTCTTACTTGCACTTTTTCAGATAAAGAAGCTCATCAAATTTACAGTTTGGAAAATAAAATTTCAACTTACTCATCTTTTAATCTTGCATTTAAATTAGGAAGTCCCATATATTCGCTCAGCTCCTGAAAGAATATTTTGACAAAAATTCTACTGGAAGATGTAGTAGTTTCTTCACTCAGTGTTATACATTCGAGGACCTGAAAACAGTCAGAAAAATAAAAATCCTTAAGTCTAAACATACATTCTTTTACTTATCTTAAAAACGTTTGTCCTTATGAAATAACTAATAAAGACAGATTTATTTTTTTTCAGAAGAACATAAATTCTATAATTTCTAGTCAAGACTGTCTCCGTCAAAAATTCTTTTCTACCACCCGGGAGCAGCTTCTGATCATATTTATGCAAGTGGTTCTTTAAGGATTTATTCTGTCTAGGAAAGCCCCATTAAGAGAAAATCAGATGTGAGAACTTCTGGAAAGTTAAAGATTTGGGACTTAAGTACTGAAGAGGCAAAATATTTGTGTCTGAAGAATGACAAT
The DNA here is from genome assembly GCA_013396735.1 of Grallaria varia. Lineage (NCBI taxonomy): Eukaryota > Metazoa > Chordata > Aves > Passeriformes > Formicariidae > Grallaria > Grallaria varia. The sequence continues at coordinate 324,206 of VWZG01007029.1, forward strand.
TAGACTAGGCTATGAAACAAGAATAAAACAATCTGAAAAGACAAATTACCTTGATATTTATTTCTTAATTTTTAATGTTATATTATTATATCTCAGAACACAAGATTTCTTTAATTTATTTTGAATTTAAATAATAAAATCCCAGTATTTTAAATGTCTTATAATTCTATACAACTTTTAGTTTAATATATCAAGAGATTAAAAGTCCAAAATTCTTTTCTAGAAGATGTACATTTTAATCAACCAATTCCAGCTGAGCTATAAAATAGCATCTTAAATCCACTAATGAAAATGATGTACAAGAGGTAAAAAGAGGACACAGTATCAAGCAGAACTGTTCAACAGTGTCTGAGAAGATACTTAACATAATCCAGTTTGTTACAAGTAGTTCCAAACTGTAGAATAAATACTAGAACTAATACGTTATATATTACGGTGGAGTGTTGGAGATTAACTATTGAAAAAGAAATCTAAGACGACAGCTTTCTGTTTATAACTTACACTCCAGGGAATTGAGTCAGTGTACAGTAGATGAGCAAACATCTTCGCAACATTTCTCAGTTTGTTTGTTTCCAAACGATGAATGGTATCATACTGTTCTTTGAAAATAGCTTCAAAGGATTCCATGTATTCTTTTTTTAACATGCAGAAACGCTGAGACAAAATTGGACAATTTAAGCAACCAGATTAAACAATATACTAAATATGCAAATAACCTACAAGTAAGTGACCTCATGGTATGAATATTTACTGCAAGATTTCCTTTTTAAATAACCCTCCGAGGATGAGAAAAGACATTTAAATGGATCTATTGCTTTCAGCAGCTGTCAGATCAAGAAACTCAACTGGATTGTAAAGTAGTAATTATCAATTTTGAACTACAGCAAATTATCCAGCAACTTGTTTGACTTCTATATATCCGGTACTTTCATGGGATATAACCCCATTTTTTTCATGATATCATTGAATGACTATTTCAATTTAGAGAAGCAGCAGGAAACACAGAGGTTGACATTTTGTATATAAACATTCCGAAGAATATGGAAATCAACATTTATATTCATCTGAACATGCAGATTCACAAGTTAGTGCTTTGTGACCGACTGTCAGCAGGATTTCCTTAAGTACTGGATGAGAAACACAAAAGAGAAAAAACACTCCCTCTCCTTTCAGCATAACTTGCTCCCTTGAGAAGACAAGTATTTCACCTTAACTCTTCAGATCTGTCAATATTATCAATAAGGAGAACTTAAGAAAATCACTGCAACTAAATTAGCAGTTAGTTACACAAAAACAGAGAGTTAGCTGTTTATTGAAAAGCAAACAAACAAAACACTCACAAACCCAGGACAGCAAGCATTCAATCTCATGCTCTAAATAAAACCTACTAAGCAGCTTTGCAAAAAGTGGTAAATTACAAAAGTCTCCAAAATTAATATTCAGCAATGTAAAAAGGGTATTTTCTGGTAACTCATAATATTTTTGTCTTTTTAGAACCTTTCCTTTGCCACTGATTTATTGTTCTACCATGAGAAAAAAAAAGGGGGCAAAATAATTAAAGTAATGAAGGGAAAACGAGTTCTCTCATTCTGTACTCACTGTGTTTATTAAAATCAAAATGTTAATTCAATCCACTAACACAATCAACTAACACAAGCATTTTCAGAATGATAAAAAGACTATTAGTTTTATTTATCCATTGAAACTTAAGTTTGACACACAAAAAAGCAGAGTAAACCCATGGAATTTTCTATCATAAAGTGTAAAATCTGAAAACAGAACTCACCCCAGCCAGCAATCCAAAGAATTTTTCGTATGTTCTTTGTTGAGCACAGCAGTCAAGTATCATATTGCAGAGTTCTTTCTGGGTTATAGAAAAAAATTCTCTAGGTAAATTCACTGTAGCAGAAAAAACCCCATCACTAAGAACCAAATAATTGAAGAAAGCCTTACATGGATATGAGCTTTGAAATGAGAATTTACATAAAACTTCATTGGCAACATCAGTATTTCTGTGAATTCCTCTGGGATGTGAATATGAACTTTTGCCCTTCAAATTTCCTCTTATGCTTAAACTAAGATTTATGTGTTAACACACTGTGCATCTAATAAAAAAATTCAGAACTCATTTAAAAACTCACTTTACCACAGTGAAAAAATGAGATATAAAAGTAAGGTTTTAAGGGCTTTTTAGGTGGTTTTGGTTTCTGGTTTGTGTGTTGCTTGGTTTTTTTGGTTTTGTTTTTGGGGGTTTTGTTTGTTTTAAATAGCACCAACTCCAGCATTTATAGAAAATTAAAATTCTTTACAACTTTCAAATGTCAAAATGGTTTACAGACAAGCCATTTGAAAACACAATGTGCATGGTCAGCAGAGTATTTCCAAAATCAGAAACATTGGTAGTTGTTGGTACATACTAATACCTTCAGCTATTTAGCCATAACTTTCCTAATAAGCTCTGCTTACCATAAGCAGAGCAGAGGGCTGCATTCCATTGCAATTGCTCCAGTCCTGAGGGTGATGTTCAGAAAGACTAAACTCAACCTTCCTAGGCCAACGTGCCCAGACTTAATCTAAAATCAAGAGAATGAGAAGAACTCTTCTTACGCAGCTGTTTTAGCCTCATATTCAGAATCACCCTTTAGAAAAGCATCTCTCCTTGCCTTGGAAGAAGGAGAGGAAACCTTGCTAGATAAGTTTCCCAAAACTTTCGTGCATCCCCCGTTATCGACAGCCTGCCTTCCATTTTCCCATCTCCATGGTGAACACAGATGTAAGCAACAGAAGATGCTCTCTTTCCCTTACACCAACTATCTAGAACAGTTAGTCCAATCTTTCTGGACCCCAGACTGCCTGGCTCCCTTTCTCCTTGTCTCCCAACATTATCGCCCCAAGATCATTATCAGATCAACCTCTAGTAGCTTCCCCCTCCTCTTCTTTCACACACACACCAAACCAAGAACCAGAGGGTAACACACATGGATGGATTCTGCTCTGTACCTCACCTCTATGATCGGAGCCCTTCACTGGCTGAGAGCAGTGAGCCAGGCAAGCAAACCTACAAGAGTTTAAACCCAACTTATTCCCCTGCCCTACTAGGTAAGTTACAGATTGTAACACAGCTATGAATTGGTTTAGGGCACGTTTTGAAACATAACTAAGACAAGTGAAAAATATCTTGTTACATAAATTAAGAGCCATGAAATACACAAAAGCTTAAACAGCACTGCAGTGTCCCCCCATACTCTTTAATTACTGTTTTCTCATTAAGACAAATTCCACGGCATAATCCAGTTTATGACACTTCCAAATGGGATTCTGGCTGTCGTATCTTCATTATTATTAGCTTGATTTCTCTTTAAACTAATAGTAACACTCTCATAAAACAAGGATGATTTCAAGCATTTTGCTCTCGTTATATCTAACACCAATTTACTGTAGCATACACTAAATATATATATAGTATATACTAGATTTCATCTTCTCCCACCTGTGTCAAGCATACATTCAGAAGAAGCATTTTTGCCCAACATAAAAACTCAAAACAAGTAAAAAGCCAACCATGCTGTGCAAGAAAAAAATACTCCTCCAAATAATGAGGCAGTAATGTATCAAATAAACTTACAGATGTGTTTAAAGGCATTCCTTTTAACACTGTCACACTTTGTTAGCATGATGTATTAAAATGCGTATTAACTTTTTATATTATCCTACTTTACAGGATGGCTGCAGTTAATCAGTTTTCAAACAATAAAAAGAGTAAAGTGCTGATGTCACTGCTAATAACATCAGGAAGACTTGGAAAACAAATTACTTTTCTTCCTCATCTTAAAAGCAATTATAGCATTGGTATCCCCTGTGGTTTATGGTAATTAAATATTTCAACATTTTAATTAAATATTACAATGATTTCTAGGAGGGTATCTTGAATAACCATATGCATTAAAATAGATTTGCTCATAAAGACATCTTGCTAGTGTTACCTAAACAATTTAAGGTTAGGAGGAGAGTAACTGTCTTCCAGACTCAAAATTAACAAACTTTACAATTATTTAATTATTTTTTGAGAGATGTGACAAGTTCAGATGGCAATTCCACTTTAATTTACAGCTTCAAAGGTTAACTCATTTTTGTACTGCCAATGATGTTTATAGCAGGAAGAGCCTGTGTTATTTAGTCCATCACTTGTTTTGAAAAACACAATTAATTTGTTCCCCAGTTTTACAGGCAATTTCTATATCGTGTTGTTCGACAGTTTTCATTCAATGCTCAACAAGTGACTACTCAGCTCAGTTAAGAAGTATATATAGCTATCCAATAATGAAGTAAAATGCTTCTAAAATATCATACAGATGACGAAGGATGTTTTGTGAAGATCTTCAATTTATTATGGAATCATAGCTAACAACAGCACTTCCCAAAATCACTAAGAAGATAAATGCACTGAACTTCTCACAGTTGTCAATAAACATTTCCTCTCTAGCTCTTATCCAAAAAGAGCAATCAATGGTTTAGATGAACTGTGACTCGATTTAACATAGCAAGTATCATCAGACATTAAAACATGCTAAAGGGCAAAGTAGGAACAGACAGAAAAACTGGACTTGATTTTTTCCCCAGTTTTACCATTTTAAGAAACAAGCCCACCCGGCCCAGTCTATATTCTCTCAGCTTCACACAAAGGCTATGTTCACTGCAGACAGAAGAGCTGAAGTAACTAAGCTTTCTCGCTCCCTTACAATCAGGGCTTTCTTTTTACAGATGGTGCTCCCCCCTCTTTGTCCCCCCTTCTTCCCTCATTTTTTGCAATTTCTTTAAGATTTGCATTCTCAGCTAAGACTGGAATTTTAGAGCTGCCCACAGGCTGACTCCATGAGGAGGTCTCTTCTCCTCTCCCTAGCTGGCAGGGATGCAATTTGCACCTTCTCTCCCTTGCCAGCCCCACATCTGTTCCGTCCATTGCAGTCACAAACCGAAGCCACCATGGGACATCCCCACTCAGTAAGCTAATGCAGCTTTTTAATATAAAACTATCAATGCAAACACTTGGTTTCTACGTGTTTCTTCATGGAACTAAAGAACTGATTTGCTGGGAGCAAACCCAGTAGAGGACATAGGTTCATTTAAATCAATGTCAAATTGCAATCATGTGACATGAGTGCCTTGCACTTGATATATTTGCACTGCTTTTACAGATGCAACATTTCTTCTTTTCTCTCTTTTATTTCACTGAAGTGTATTTTACTTCCTCTGACCACCTTAAAGACTACCCTACTGCTGCGTATTTTAATACACATAACAATCAAACAGGTCAATTTTTTTCAGCATCTCTGCTCTTTTTCTTCTTTATTTATCAAACTACCACAGAGCGAAGGCTGGCAAAGCCATGGGAAGTGTTTCAGCAGCAGAAGGCTTCCTGGCAAACTACATGCAGTGCTCTTGGCAGCTACTGCACTGTCTCCAGGTCTGCCCCGTGGTCAGCTAATCAACTTTTGTCCCTTTATTTCCCATTTTTACCTGATCTTGTTTTACAAGATCAGAGCAACACATGCTTAAATTACCCCATGATTATGGTAATCAAAAGTCCTGCATAAATCAGACTTAACAATTTACACAGGAATCATTAACTGAATATAAGGATATTTTTAATCATGATGCTACAAGTCTGCAACACACAAGAGTCTGGTGAAATAATACATCAAAACCCCACAGTATCTCTTTCTTTTCACTCGAAGGCCACACATGCAAAACTTCATTTTAAATGATCCCACTGAGGTAATCTGAGCAATTTTAACTCCTTAGGTTAAATGCATACATATATGCTTGGAAAATCAAAGTCTAGTCAGAATTCTAGCTCATGCCTGCTATCAGTAACACACAAACACAGCCTAAATCTGTATGTATTCTACACCATGACTCTGTAGACATCAACACACACCACAACATGCCATGTACTTTTTTAATAATTGATAAATGATGAAAATTCAGCTGATTCCACATCTCAGGCCCACAAAAAGTCCTGCTTCAGAAGACAGGAAACCTACTTGAGGATGATCACCTTTTACAGGCAGTAGCAAGTCTGTGAACTAACCATGGTGCAGATGCCAAACCTACCAGTTGCAATGTCCTCCAACTGGAGAGGAAACAAATGAATCTAAGAAATCATGAATTTGACCGGAACATAATTATCAGCTTCAGACCATGCCACTCTACACCAGCTTTCTGAACTACATTTGCACTGAATGTCAAGTCAACATAAGGACTTCTCTTACCTTCAAGACTCAATGCATACATAACACAAAAGACACTAACACTTCCAACCCTCCAACTAGGATTGCTTTGAGCAGGTGACATCATCCTGTAAAAATGAAGGTGTGCCAGAGGCACACATTATTCTTTCAAGAAGGCTGTGCCTACAATAATTTTTCTCATTTCAAGTAATAAAAGTATCCCATGACCCATTACTTGTATTTGGGATACTCACACTGAGGGGCAGAAGCAGCACTAATTCATGTGAGCAAAGTCCCAAGCAATGTGTATACAAACTTAGTTCTTATCACAAGCAAAACAAGGAAGAAAAACCTAAAAACCAATCCATTTTAGGCACATTTTCGAAGAGAACGAACAACGTATGGGTGGTTTAAGTTTTTGGTTGTTCCCACCACCCTTGAGGCAGATTGGGAAACAATATTAGAAATTTCCTTTCTGTTCTCAGCTTGAATAACACTAAGAACCTTCTAAAATTAAGCATTCTACAGGCACAGCATCTTAAAAAAAAATAAAAAAAAAAAAATCTATATTCCTAACATATGTTTTCTTAAAGAAGGGTCAATCCTTCATCTGAGTAGTTGTCACTCCTGTGTACTTTCGTATTACTGTGAGGAAACTCAACTCTTTGTGTTTTTTTTTAATCTAAAACCATCAGAAACTTAAATGTACTCCCTTCCAAGACCAGAGGCAACAAAAATCTGTTCAAGGTAAGCACGAAGTAAAAAGCCTATTTCTGACATTTCAGCTGGGCTTGCCTATTTGCTTTCCTCATAGTTCAGAAGCCAGAACAACTGGTAACACCATGCTCCTCTAAGCACAGTTTTAATTTATTTAAATTTTCTTCTTTAGTAATGCATGCGATTAATGCAGCTTTAACACAGATAATAACAGCACATTTTTAAAAAGGGGAAATAGTGTGCTCTGCCAAGACCAAGCATATGTCCAAAGAAGCAACAGCAAGGCTTGTTTAGAAGAGTTGCTCTAGTCCTTAGATTATCCGTTTGAACCTTAATCCTCTTTCTGCAACTCAGAGCTGTGTGACAGATCCATTACTGGTATTAAGCACACAAACATTAGTGTTGCACAGAAGTTAATGTGACATGATAATCTGATAATTCAACCATTAGTATTTCTGAACTCACCCCTGGTAAATCACACCAAAAGTCTCTGTACATAAAGACTTCCAGAATAATTAACCAGCCAGATAGTCATTAAGTCTATGTTAGTTTCAAAACTGTTGTTCATGTCTGTCTTCAGGTTTCAGATATTCTTCCCAGGTTTTAGATTGTATTTAATTGACAATTTATTACCCAAAACCTGCGGAAAACAATATTTCTTTAATTCTGTTATTAAGACTATTTTGTTAAGTAAAGCCTTACAGAAGAAAAACAGTTACGGTAAAATTAGACTTGATTTGAACAAAAATTTTGCAGTGAGAATTTTAAGTTTCACATGATTTTTAAGCAATACTTCAGTCACACACTCTAGTTCCTGCTTCTCTTGATGACTGTCATTCATAGTAGGAGCTGGAATAGAGTAAGAAGACAAAGATTCACCCCAGAGTTCAGTAAACATCTCAGGAATTTCTCAAGACTGTTTAAAGCTTTGAATCAGAAGGTGCAAAGAAATTACAGATAAAAGACAACATCCTGCAATACAAGTTGCTGAAGCTGTCATTTAAACAGACCAAAAAAGAAAAAAGTGCTTTATGCTTAAAGAAATAACAGTAGAAAAATCACAGAATCACTAAGATTGGAAAATACCTCTAAGACCATCAAGTCCCACCATTAAGCCAGTACCACTGTGTTCATCACTAGATCATATCCCCAAGTGCCACACACACACTCTTTTGAACACTTCCAAGGATGGCAATTCTACCACTTCCCAGGGCAGACGTTCAATGACCAACCCTTCAGTGAAGAAATTGTTCCTAGCATCTAATTTAAACCTTCCTGGTACAACTTGCTCCTGTCCCACCTTGCTACAACCTCCTTTTGGGTATTTGTAGAGAGAGATAAGGTCCCCTTTGAGCCTTCTCTTCTGCAGCCACACACAGCATTCCAGGTGTGGCCTCACCAGTGCCGAGTACAGGCGGCAATCACTGCCCTGGTCCTGCTGGCCACACTACGGCTGATACAGGCCAAGATGCCTTGGCCACCTGGGCACATGCTGGCTCATAGCCAGCACCCTCAGGCCCTTTTCCACTGGGCAGCTTTCCAGTCACTCTTCCCCCAGCCTGTAGCGCTGCCTGGGGTTGTTGAGACCCAAGTGTAGGACTCCTCATTTTGCCTCACTGAACCTCACACTGTTGGCCTTGCTCACCCAGCCAGCCTGTTCAGATCTCTCTGCCTGCTTGCACTCCTGCACATCAACACTCCGGTCCAATTTGGTGTCATCTGCAAATTTAATAATGGTTTGTTTTGATAATGAAGGCAGTGGGAATAAAAAGGGCTTCAATCTGAACATACTAGTTTGAAAAAATAAATGATTTTCCTAGTTTAAAAATAGGCAGTTAATTCAAATTTCCCCCTGAGTGCATTCAGCTTTTTTATCCACATGGACAGACTTGAGCCCCATAAATCCCTGAATAATTTTATTACCTGTATCTGCTTATTCTTTCTGCTCCAAAATTGATCAGGAAGCAACTTTTTTTCCTTTTTGCTCCCATAAAGGAGCTTAATTCTATACAATGAGCAAGTCAAAGGTCTCTCATTTTTGATTAAATGAAGTGAAAAGTAATTAGGATTATTAAGGGGAAAAAATCAGCATAAAGAGGCCTCATAGGATAAGAGGATGCAGTTTTGCAACAGTTTTGGACGTTGAATTGCAGTAATTCCTAGAACTAGTACTGAATAGTAGGTTGATACTAATTGTTGGGAGGTTTTTCCTTCCCCTATGAAATTTACTTTTTCTGAGCAGATTTTTACCCACAGACGTTAAGAGTTGACAGAGACTGCAATAATGTTAAATATGAAGAGTTAAGTGGTTCTCTGAGCAGGTATCTAACAAGCAAGTAGTGGCATGCATTATAACTCCGTTGTATGATCCAGTACATATATTCTAGATTGTTAGCTCTATTCTTTATGACTGATTTGTTTTGCTGGAAAATATTTTTCGCTTTAGAATTCTTTGAGTTATGCTTCACTTATAATAATGAGCATGCTTAGTACTGCATTTCATGAAGAGAATTAAAGAACTAGATAAAAAAATACACCCCCTCAATTCTTAGTATACTTCCATGTAAATTACTTAATAACCAAATAGGACAAAAATTGAAAAACTGATGGGCAAACCAGTTCTCAAAGAACACCTAGCCAAGGCCCAGATCTCCCCTCCCCAGTAAACATTATACTACTAAGGTCACTTACTACATACATTGTTTCAAATAGAACAGCATAATTAAAGCCAGAAGGAAATTAACAGGTCTCTCAGAGTAACTCCCATGATGATGCCTTACAGCTGACTGAAAAGCTGTTTACAAAATTAGATCAGTATTTACATTCTACCTGTATCAAATACAAGTACTGGATGAAGGACAATTTCCTTTACTTGAAAACATACCAATTATATTGATCTTACAGAGCGTGAAAACAAAACAGCTTTATCTGACAATCTCTGAGGTTAAAGCAAAGCACTCATTCTCCAAACTGCTTTAATTCAACACACTGTTTATTCAAAGAAGACTGTAAAACCAATACACTCTTAGCACTATGCTACATTTCAAACCCCACTGATAAAGTCTACAGCTGCCCGCAAATATCTTCAACCCCAAGTTCTTTCAGAGACAGAACTCTGAGAATGACTGCCATGCTCTTGTCATAGGATAAAAATTTCACCAGTCCAAACAACAGACTTCTTCAAACAGGCTACAAGCAAGCATTTGAGTTGCCTGCAAGAAAGGAGCAAATGCATAAGGCAAATTTTTTTATGAAATATGTGTCAGTCTACTACTCTAAAGGCTGTGAAATTCATTTTGAGGAACAAGAGCTGTAAGGAATCACTCTATTCATCTGGTTGCTGTACAGACTAGGTTCCAGAACAAAAGCAAAGATTTCAGGTACTACCATAGTACTACTATTTCTTAATAATGTTAATAACAAAAAGGAGTAAGAAGCAAGGCTTACAGTCTGACTTTCAGGAAAGTCCATCTTCAGCAGTTTGTGAGCACATTCTTCAAAGTCTAAGCTGAACAGAAAAAATACTTCTCATTATCTGTGCAATATACATTACGCTAAAAACATTTCAGAATTATATTGATTGTTGGTGCTGAAACTTCCACTGTTTGGAAACAAACTACCTCAGCTGTCTAACTTAATGGGTTTTTTATTGTTGGGGTTGGGATTTTTAATAAATATTCTGTATTTCATGAGTTTATATCTGAAAATTAATCAGAATTGATTATATTTGCGAACCACCTGAGAACAAGGTGATTCAAGTAATTATCATTATTGCATCATCTTACAAAGCTATATAAAACATAGAAAAGTGGGAGCTCATTTTGCACATCCTGAAATACACTGAAACACAAGCATAGCACATAAAGCAGCATATACCACACTCTCCTCTTTGCAATCCTTTTCTGAAAGCCTTTAGCTGCCACCAAGTACCTCCTCCCACTCAAGTACAAGATGAACAAACTTCAGTATGGCAAGAAACTATTTAACAGCAACTTTGAGAAACCTAAGAGCCTTTCATACCTCTCAGTATGGTATTAATTCATATGTCTAATGATCCACATCACAAGTACATTATCCCATTCCTCATGCAGGTTCACACCTGCAGAGTATTTTGGGCCATGCCTATTTTTAATGATGGAATTCAGTGACATGCTACAGACCAATGTCTTCTCTTATCCCAGTGTGACAGGTGCTATACCACCGTGTTTTGATCATTTGTGCCATGTACTGCGAGGGGGTTTCATACTCAAGACAACTACAAATAGAGTAGTTGTCAGGGCTGGTATCTGCATACTTATTATCCAAGCAGTGCAGATGGTAACAGCCCTAAGGAGAATGACACTGCAGAACACCTTCCTCTCAGAAGTGGAGAAAATCTACAGCATTTCTAATTGTGTCATGAATCTTTTTTGTAAATTTTTAAAATGCAATATAATCTGACTTTTGTTCACTCAGAAAACTCTGATTACAGCAATAGTTACTAGAAAGTCCCAGTTCATTACCCAAAACATTTTGAAACAAACAAGATTTATCTTTGAACAAGAATTTGGGTATTCATTTGTCAAAACAGTCTGCTTTACACAGTCAGCTCAGGCTCTCTAATGAACATTTCCCTACTTCTTTTTTTTTAAATTGCGTATTAAGAAAGAATTTTAAAAGAAAGAGAATTACAGTTCACCCATTTCAAAAGAACTACACTCTCAAGTGACCAAAGTATATTTACCTTGACTGAATAGCAAGATAAATTGTACGACGGAAGGAGACCAGGTTAATTTCTGTTTTATCATGGACAGTAACTTTCTGTCCTGTAAAAGAAAAACATGCACTTTTTAGAAATATTTAGGATTGTTTAGCACATTTATGTATTTTTAAATCTTTACTTTTACAGATAAGGAAAAAATAAAAACCAGTATTTGTTTTATTTGTAACTAACAGGAAAATATTTAAAGAGGACAATTTTTCTTTTAAAGACTTCTCAGGTGACTTAGTCACTGCAATCTCTGAGTTTAATGTTTCTTGTCCATGTTATTAGCAATCTGTTTTCTGCATAATTTAACTATACAATGTTTTATGTGGCATCCCTGATTTTAACAAGTAATTCTCAGTTTCTGTTATATGTAGGATCTATGTTAACAGCATTCTGCAAAGTTCTGTTTTGTCCTGGAATAAGTGTAGAAAGATCTGTTCTGAACCAAAGCATTCTGTGAACACTTCAATTTGTAAGGTATTCACTATTCCTTCAGTCTTTTGAAGTTTGGTAAAAGCATAAATGATGAAAAGTTACGTGAATGATCATACTTTTCATCAGCCTGGAAGCTCTGCTCTTCTGTGAAATACACCAGCAAACTAGTAAGGAAATCCATTGCTGGTATTCTAAAGACTAGTACTTGACTGGCTTTTCAATTACTCATGCAGTCTGCAGAAACATTTCAGTTGTGCTTACCCATCGTGGCTTTTTTCCCAGGGAACTGAATACATTCTTTGAAAATGTGTAAACATTGTCTCCCCCAAAGATCAAGAAAGAGGGCTGTACTAAACTGAGTGAAATACAGAGGATGTAGACATAGTTGTAAGAAACCCCATTCTGATTCTGAAAGTGACTTTAAAATATGGTACTAGAAAGTTTAAGGAACAGTTTTCATGTTTGTTATTTTTCATGTGTTATGTTTACAAGACTTCTCTCACAGGAAACTGGTATGGTCAAGAATAATCAGGCAAAGTTGCTTTTCCTTTTCTGCCTGTGCTGCATGTTAGATCCGAGAATAATTTAAGATTAAAACATCCCTTAACATTAGAACATCTTAGTTTTCCAAAACATCTAAGCAGGTAAGCTTTTCTTTCCTGTTTCATCTACAACCAATTGCTACTAAGGTTCTATTTAGACACTTACCATCTTCATCCTCCTCTTCATCTTCGTCTTCATCTTCCTCACTACTTCCAGCTTCTTGATCTCCTTCAGATTCACTGTCACCTTCATCAAGAATTTCTGAAAGAGCAGTATCTCAGATTAAAGGAATACAAACCACAATATGTTCATTACAACTCCCTCCCCCCAGATCCAATACCTGAAGAGTGAAAGGGTGTCTCAGGTGGAGAATACGAGAGAGGCAAAAACCACCCAGCTATGTCATAATTAAAGGAAAACACAGTTGGAGAAACAACACTGAATAGCAGGAACACAATGGAAAGGTCTATGGTGAACTTAACAACAGTTATCCAGGACAGAAATATCACCCACTGTTAAACAATAAAGGCTGGCAACAACAGTTGGATAAGCCAATGCCACAGATAAGGGTGTAAGTACATAAATATATATAAAATGTGTATACACACAAATATTCCTACCTTTCTTCAGAGTTTTGTATTTCTCCTCATTTTCCATAAAGTTTGGATCCATCTTGAAAACATCTTTAAAATAAAAGAGAACTTTCATTTAAAACACAAATTGAAGAAAAGAATGAATATTTAATCTTGAATTTGTTTTCTTGGGGAGTGCAGCCATAAAATTCCATTTCCAACTTACTAAGAACATCCTCGGGGTTGTAGTCATCTTCTAATGGCAACATATGAGTAAACTGATCCTCCTCTTCCACTAGATCTAATCCCTCTGGAATAATTGGATGATCCTTGAAGCCATCCTTCCGTACAGCAAACATGACTTCTATCATATACTGAACACGCATATCAATTTTAGATTCATGCAGGATGTGTCGAAGACGGTCAAAGATTGCTTTGGAAAAGAAAGAAATGTAAATATGAGAAGGATTTACTAAACACCATCGACCAAAAGACATGTTTTTGACTAACTGTACTTACCATTAATACCTCTAGGAGAAACTTCTGTTAATTTGAGCCCACTCTCTTTAATAAATCCAATTGCAACTTCAATGCTATCATCAGTAGGCCTTTCAAGAAGCAAAGTGAGCATTTCTAAACATAAAACCTCATGAGCCTATGAAAAGAATATCATCAAATAATTAGAATGCACAATGTTACAGTATCATCACAGTGATTTACTTGAGAGATGTGTACAGCCTTTTAGGATGTTACAACACACTAATTCACTCACACACACTTGAGTCCAGTTCTGCTTACACACATGTTGCAAGAAAACTCTGACATGTGTGGGACAGTCTCAGATGAGCCTTGAAGATGTTTCAAACTTGTCTGAATACTAGCCCAAAGGTACATATGAAATCTGGGGATGCCCTGGAGCGTAAGTGTAATCATACGTGATGACAATTGCACAAGAAATGACCAACCTCTTTTCTGAAGAGGTCCTAACAACTTAAAGCAGGCACCACGCTCAGGTTTTCAGGAACCTTTACAACAGGAAACACCACTTAGGCTACTGCTGTCTTAAAACTAAAAATTAGCCATATATGGTTTGGAATTAGTAGAAACATAAAGTAACATACCACATTCTGATTCATCAAATGTGCAACAAATTTTGAAGATGTTAGGCAGAGTTGCTGCAAAAGAAACAAAATGGAAAATTTTAACCTACGGAAAAAAAATTGTAACTTAGACGGACTACAGATTTGTGCATCTCACAATCAAATTAAGTCATGAAACAATTTTGGGATATTGGTAGTTGTTCACAATTAGGACTGTACACTTTCAAAAAGAAAAAACTCAAAAACCTATCACAGTATCAACCCAGAATCATCAATCATTGATGATACTCCAATACTACTAAACATACTGAAGGCTGGTCTTGACCCAGGTTTTAGCTGTGTTCCTTTGAAGTATGTAACTTGACCACACTTGATACACAGTTAACACAGCAGAATCACAAGTTTCAGTGTTGTTGCTTCTTCACGTTTTACACACCTTGTCATTTCTGCGGTATCCTTTGCGAAAATTAAGGATCAACCTCTTGAGAATCAATTCACCAATATTTGGAAACTTTGAATTGATAATTGCCACAAGAGCTGCATAAACATGAGTAAAAATTGGAGAGGCACTCTGAGCTTGCAAAATGGATCGAGACAGCAATCCCCTGTAAAAATACATAAATTGTAAGATTTTTCTGGTATTAAGACATGTAGTATTTTTATTCAGTACTTATCACAAAAGATAGTATTGTGTAGTTGGAGTAGCTGGAAGACAACAGATGGTCATTTTCAAACCATTGTTTATCATACCTCAAATGGAGTTTTGCAAAATGTGTTATCCAAATCTGTCTGAACTGACAAATTCTTAAACTAGTACCTTATCTTCCATTAAATATCATTTATTTAGAGCTACACTGGACAACGCTAAGCATGTAAAAAGCCATCTTGTATCCTGCAATTATCTCTTTTTAACCCTTACGTAGGCTAATTATAAAAGACTACTATTTGGAACCTAAAGGAATGTAAACAATGGCTCACGGGATAATAGCTCTTTTATTACTCTAATGATCTCTCGGAGTTATTATCAAGACTAAAGTCTTAAAAGAATCTAGACTTATTTCTCCCCCTCTCAGTTTTGCTTCAATACAAATGGGTGAGGGGGGGAAAAAAAGAGGAGCCCTCCAAACGTGATTCTTCGAAGTACACACTGGTATCCAACTATTTCTGTTGTGGTCTATTGACCTATACGGTACTAAATACAAACTGCCTAGGGACCTTACTCCTACTTACTTAGGAACTGACAAATGGAATAGAATGCACTTCATACTGGTCCACAAAAGCAGATTACTTCCACTTTGAAACTATTAGCCATTTCTTGCTAACAAACTGAAACCAGTCTGTTTCAGTTCTTATTTATCCTCTACTTAAAAAATTCAGAAAAGGACTTGACAGCCAAGTAAAACCTGATGTCATTATTTTTATATGCACCTTTGAGTCAATTTGGAAGTGAGAATTTACTGTAAGGAAAAGGGAAATGGTACCATTTCCCACTTACATTATTTTGATATGTATGAAGCACACATAAAAAACTTCCACAGACAAGTGTATTCTAAAAACATTGAATAAGCTAATTTCTAAACTAAAATACTATAGCTTGTATGAAAATTAAGTTTCAAGGACATGAAATGCAGGCAAGTAAAAACCAGTCCTACAAATCCCTAAGACTTCATTATTACTTTTAACAGAAATCACCTTCAGGAACTACTTGCCCACTATCTAGATTTTGCTTAACTCTTGTGTTACTTTTATGCTAGTTGCAGGATAATGATTTTCCTGTTAGGTATAACACACATGAAAGTAATGCGTTCCTCAGCTTTAACTCCTCAAATAATTTGTGACAGAGAAAGTGCGGCCAACTGTTTGAAATGTATCAGAATTATTTTTGGGTATTTGTTGTTGGCAGTTTGGTTTTGTTTGTTTAAATGGTAGCCAACCTAAGAAACCCATGCTCCTCTAGACTTGCAGATTTAGCCTCTAACGACATCAAAATTAATGCAAAGAAAATCATCACACAATACTTGCAGTCACCAGGACCTAGTACTGAGCTCAAACAGCATAATGGCCTTTTCTGTACATTACAACAATACACAACACAGTCAGGTAACTGAGTAAAACTTGTTTTGCTAAACACTGACTACAAATATTATTTGTCCCAGAGAAAAAAAAAAAATCCAGCACTACAAAAGTAAACAGACAGGGACAACTGTAAATTACAAATTATACACAGAAAATGTATAGGGAAAACCTTTAAGAAAAGGAAAAGTACACCTTCTGTTGCACTGTTTTATTCCACCAAATATTCTATCCCTTTCCCAAGTAAGAGACTATTGCATAGGACAATATAGGCAAAGGTTAATTTTAAAATCTGACTAGCACCCACCCACTACACATAGGACACACAGTGATGTACATGTGAACAGTACATGTATTACTAGAAAAGCAAAAGAATTACTTTAAAATACTAAGACTTACCTTCCCCGAACAATATTTTCCTGAAGCAGCTCATGAATGATGTTTTCTATATTAGAAACGTTCACTTTATTGACAAGACCATTGATTGACTTCTTCAAGGCTTCCCAACTCATCCTCTGATATGCCAAGCTATTACAAAGGTATCACAAATTATTAATGCATAAATTTGAAGTAGCACTGAGTAAATTTACATAGATAGCTTACATTTACATTTTCCTTTAATCATAAAATATGTAAACAAATATTTACTGCATAAACGGGAAGACCAGTTCACAACTATAAATTTAACTAGAAAACCATTGAACCAACCCAATATACCAAAATGTAATTCTCTGCACATATAGTATAACAAGTATGTTCATTTTTTAAGATGTTTCAAAAAATCCTTAGCTACATTCTGCATCCCACTCTCCCACTTACATTTTGCAGCAGAAGCAGGTACATTTTTAATCCGGTTCTCTTATCTCTCGTCTGACAAAAAATATACCTTCAAAACAATGATCCATTTCCCCCAACATTCTCTAAACCCCTTAACTGTTTTGTTTTCAGCAAAAACACCTAATATGTCACTTTCAACTCACCTATTTTTATCAGTGATTTGCTCTTGCATCATTCTGAGCTTGGCAGGTGGAATATACGCACCACCGGTGCGAGTAAGGATCGGATCCACTTCTTCTTTCTTCTTCTTTGAAGTGGTGTCATCATGAGCAACTGAGCTCTGGACTGTCGACCTCTCTGGACTCCTACGATCAGGTGATGAATATCTTCTCTGCTTCCTTCTATCATATTCTCTGTCCTCCCATCTATCATAGTGTCTATCTCTCCCCCTTTCCATTCTCCTAAAAAGAAAAAAAAACCAAAACACCCACCAAACACCCAAGGGTTCACAAAAAGTTCACACATTTTTATTCTCGGAAAGAAGTATTTTATTACTGATTAAAAAAAGGCTTGATACCTTCCTTCTGAAGTTCTATCATCAAAGTATTCCCTTCTTGAATATTCCTGATCATATCTGCTGTCATCAGAGTATCTTCTCTTTCTGGGAGACGGAGACCTATCACACTCCATATCCCTACTCGCAATCCAAGACACAAAAATTCTTAGTAAGTGGCTGAGAAAAGCAGTGGTATTCATATCAGCTTGCAATACAGTGCTACAATGCAGAATTGTTCCATTTCTGCAACCTGAGTTTCAACATATCATTCAAATGAAAGAGCCTACTTTTATAATAATTTCTTGTCAGGAAAAAAATCAGAAAAAAAAAATCAAAGCTCTGTAAAAGGAAGCTTCTGCTAAAATTTAAAGCTAAAAAATAATAACATTAAATACCAAAGGTAAATTCAGCACCGTGCATTCCTTGCAACACATGTATTCATTTCCTTCACCTACTTTTGCCTGTGCAGCACAGAAGTCTTACCCTAAAGTGACAATTGTGGTATCAGCACTATGTGAGTTCAAGCAAAAAGCTGTCACCTAATTTCCATTTTCAAGTCCCATGACAATTTAACTAAACGCTAAGGATATTTTTAAGATTTACATTTAGTAACAAATCCATTTAATTACTGTTACACTGACATGCAAGTATTTTATTAAACCTACACTTACTATTCACTGCTCAGGTATGGCAATACATAGAAACATAACCTGATATTTTTTCAACTTCTCTGACTTTGTGAGGTATTTATACAGAATTGGAAGGTATAAAAATCAGTTATTCTACCTGTCCTCTGGAGACAAACTTTTATGTCGGGAACTGGGGTTTTCCTTCCTTTCGTGGCTGGAACCATGCTTTAGGAAAACAAAGGAAACAAAAATCAAGCCCCATCATGACTGTGAGCATGTGTCTTCAGATCAAAGCATGCCATGTCTTCATTTCCCTACACCTTTACACGGAGGGCCACCAAATAAAGCTAATGGCAGTCAGTTATGACAAGGAGAGCTCGTTCTCTAGTAACAAGTAATTAAGCAGCTGGACTCCCCGCTACAGGACGTTGCAGATGCCAAATGCTTACAAGGAGTTCAAAACACTGGAAAAACACTGAAGAAAAATAGGCATGGGTTACCAAAGAAGTTCACCTGACTGAGGAAGATGCAAATAGCTAGAGAATAGGAGTGCATGTGGGCAAATACTTTTATAGTTGCCCTGTTCCTAAACTTTTTAAGGCATCTGCTGTCGATCACTGCTGGAGGCTAGAGTAGATGAACCACTTTCCTGTTTCCTTCTTCCAAATGCCATTTTACTTTGTTGCATCCCATGCAACACCATTAACAGAATTCTACCACTTCTTATTTGAAGAGTGTCTTTTCTGTCTCCTAAAAATCCCCTTTATTGAGTAGTTTCTCTCCATCTTCCTCCTTTTTACTAATCATGATCCATTTCCTCATGAGTCATTCCTAGCTTCATATATAAACATCAAAGTGACAATGTTCTATTAGGCAGATTTGCAGGACTGTTTAAGTGATGGACACTTAAACAGTTCACACCAAATATGATGTATTCACACCTGACATATGAAAGTATGAAGTCATACCCAAAAACTGGAGCATGACAGCATCTGCAACATACACAGAAAGACATCCATCAAGATGTTTTAAAATCACTTTGGTAGAGTTAAGAAGCAGTTTTTGAAATCTCAGTACTTTCACTGCAAGGGTCCTCTCTTCCTGCAGAATATTATTTATGGTTTTTCAGAACCACAATCTTATGGTGTCAGACAGTGATTAACTGTGAAATAGGTAACACCTCACCTGATGCAGAACTTCAACACGAGGACTGCTTATGCACCCTGACTGAACTTCCCACAGCAATTCTCCCCTCATTTACTGAAGTGGCACCCTCTCACCAACATGCTGGCACACTAGTTTTCGGCCCAGTACAGAACCAGTTAAAACTGCTGGTTACTAGAATTCAAAGACATCACCTTCATAAACCAGGTGGTGGAGGTCACCCCAGACCAGGGCAGACTTTTATACAAATGATCACCAAAATCTTAACAGGAGAGTGTGTGTATATACGCAAATAAATAATTGCATTTTTGAGGCCACTGTAACATATCCCAGAATACTGCCTTTCTGAGGGTACATTGCTAACAGTGCATTAAAATTATACCCAGTATTATCGTTCCTGCATCGAGACAATTATACAAACCAAATGCACTGAATCATTTGCTGGGAGCAGGCATCCATATAAAAGTATGTCCATCTGAAAATTTACTTCTAGGACAACATTACCTTTGATCGCAAAGCTAGTACAAGAAATTCACACATTTTCTACAAGGCTTTCTTCCCCTTTCAAGACTCATTTGTGGGATTATACCACAGAGCAGATCACTGAATTCATTCAAGGTTAAGAAAGTCCTTAAACTGAGTTTTTCCCCCACCGAATAATATAATGCAGGTCTGTATCTCAAGCTTCCATGAAAATGGTAAGAAAAATCATTGAAAAAACAAAACAGTTGCTGTATTTAAAACTGATTTAGCATATGGGAAGAAGGCAGTGAGTCTTTTTAAGATGATCCATTCTCATGGGTTCTACATCATCTGTTTTTGCCCAGGCAGACCCCAAAAGCCAAGTTTTCACAGAAATAAAGTAATGTAATGTCTGTCTCTGTATCTGGCAGTTATCATGCCTCCTTGCAAAAGCAGCTCTTTGCTGAAGAACTTGTCCCCCTCAGCTCTTCATGACCAAGCCTTCTTCCACAAGTTAGCCTTCTTCCTTTTCCATTTTGAGCAAAATGATTGATTGAAAGTGTCCAAACAGCCCAAATCTCTTGCTAACTGGCTTATATTAACAGATGAGGGAGCACTACCACACCCATCAAACTGAAAAAACAGGAAAAGATATTAAAGTATTCTTCAAGCATTCCTATTAAAAGCTACTTCAGTCAGAAAAGTTGGATCGAAAAGGAAGCTTATGCAGGGTCCAACTCTAGAAACACAGGGAGAAAGACACCACAGATTTGAGGCAGCATATCAGAACAGCATTTCTCTGCTAGCCTGTCTCAAATGTACTGTACAAACACAGCATTACTAAGTGATCATTTTAGAAAATTAACTTTAAATTTTCCCTTCTTGCATTCCTACAAAATCACTCCCATTCATTCACAAATGGACCATACAGCTCCTAAAAGGAAAAGCTTTAAGATTCATAATATGGCATACAGTTGCCAAATTAACTACTGCTTATTGTCTATGTTTTCATTTTAAGATCATTGTTAATCTTTCTCCATTCCTCCACATGCCCACGTCCTCTGTTAAGGCATTACCATTCAGTCACTTCTGACCAGTAACTTTATCATTAAATGCCAATTATATTCAGGACTTCCACTGTTAAGGCAATAGCTGCTAGAAATAGTTGCAATTTACTGACTCCATAGTAGCATTTCCCTTATAAGCAGCTGCTGTCAATTCGATATTGCTTGCTTTGTATTCAGGAAGATTTATTTAATATAATATCAAACTAAAGACCTAATTACCAATAACATGGGAATAATCGAACCTTACAGTTTAGGTTTAAAAACACTTACATTTACTTGCGTCACCCTGCTCTTCATCTTGACTTCCTGCTTTTTTATGAAGCTCTGAACGTACAGCAACGAGACAATCCAAGCTGGAATTCAGTATATGAAAAGCATTTCACCTACAACACATATAAGACAATCAAAAACCTCCCACTGCACACGGTGCCGAAACTGGCACTTTTATTTTGTCCCTTAAAGCTGTGCTTACACAGCATCTTAAACATCCCCCCGACTCCCGCCTACCCCGATGCCTGGCGCTCACACGGCCCCCGCGGCAGGAGTGCGGCTGTGGAGCAGCCCCCGGAGCTCCCCGACCGGCACAGCCGGACCCGAGA
>VWZG01007029.1:345883-406266 GCA_013396735.1 Grallaria varia
GCCCCCCCGGGGGCCGGCCGGGCCCCTCCCCGCCGGCCCCGCCGCACAGCTCCCGGCCCGCGGCCTCCTCCCGCCGCTCAGCGCCCGCACGGCAGGCGAGGCCGCGACCACCCGACCCGTGGGCGCACCCGGCTGGGCACCACTCCGGGGTTCCCGGCGAAGGAGGGCAGGTACGACCGGCTGACAACCTCGCACACCCCCCGCTACCGCCGATCCGGCCCTGCCCCCACACCGCCCGCGCCCCCGGCCCGCACCTCCGGCCCCGGCACCCCTCACGGCCACGAGCGGCGTCACTTCCGGCGGTGCGCCGTGAGAGCGCGGCAGCGGCCCCGGCCCCGCCCAGCGGCGCCCCGGGGCGCGCGGGTGGCCCCGCCCCCGCCGCCATCTTGCGGACGCTTGCTCGGCGGGGTGTGGGGGGGAACGCGCTGGTCGCGCGTGCTGGAAGAGGAAAAAAACAAACAAAAAAGAAGAACAGGCGGGAGCTGAGCCGGCAGAGGGGCTCCTCGGGGAAGTGGTTACGGTCCCAAGCCTGGCAGAGTTCAAGGAGCGTTTGGATAGCGCTCTCAGGCGCGTGGTGTGGCTCTTGGGGGCGGGCCTGTGCAGGGCCGGGAAGTTAACTTACTGGTCCAGTACTGCAGGTTAAGCAATGCTTGAAATGTGTCCAGGAGATACAATACATTGTACCGTGCTGAGTGTTACAATGCTCTTAGGAATACCTGTGTATTAGAGAAGTCGGTGGGGTTTTTTTGACCTCTGAAAGTTTGGAGTAATTCAGCGCCACAAATCCACACTAACAGAGGGCCTGTGGTTTATTACAGACACAGACTTGTTTGGATTGTGGAAAGTAAATAAACGTGGTCGGAGACGGTGGTTGTGGGTCCCTCACTTCGACGAGGGGTGTGGCAGGGGCTGGGCTCCCTCCCGTGTGCCCTGCCCTTCACCCCAGTGTCCAAGGTTCCTGTCGGAAATACACGCAACAGCAAGCAAGCAGTGAGCTGGCGCCCCTGAAGGATGGAAACCTGCCCAAAGCATCTCTTGTAAAGTGGTGTGAATTCACAGAGTGAATTTGGTCCTCCTGACCCTTGGATAGCAGCTGTAGCACACACGTGTCGTTTACACATGTGCTGCGGGTTAAACAGTGCTTGAAAGAGGTCCAGGACATACACAAGGCACTGTACCATGTTGAGTGTTACAATGGTCTTAGGACACCTCTGTATTAGAGGGGGATTTTTTTGACCGCTGAAAGTTGGGAGTAATCCAGCACCACGAATCCTCACTGACAGAGTGCGTCTGGT
This sequence comes from Grallaria varia, assembly GCA_013396735.1. Lineage (NCBI taxonomy): Eukaryota > Metazoa > Chordata > Aves > Passeriformes > Formicariidae > Grallaria > Grallaria varia. Next base: position 347,179 of record VWZG01007029.1, read on the forward strand.
GTATTACAGACACAAACTTGTTTGGGTTGTGGAAAGTAATTAAATGCACTGGGAGGGAAAAAAGAAAAAAGGGAAAATTCTAGGTAAGGTCTTAAAATGCTTACGGTTCATTCTCAGTTCTTGTGAGATAAATGAAAATAAACTTCCATGGGACAGAGCAGACCAGGGTCAGGAAGGCATTAACTCAACTGAGAGCCGCATGGTTCCTGCAGGGATATCTGTGACAGAGCCTTGTGGTAGTGCTGCACCCACCTATGTCTCTGTGTAAGTCCCTCTGCTTCCCTGCATAGCAGCACACAGTATTTGTCGAGGAGCAGAAGATGGCAAGGAGGTAGGAGCAATGCTGGGAAAATGCTACTCACAATTTCCCTTTTCAAGCAGAATTTAGTGCAACTTTCTCAAGGTTGGAAAACGCTACCAATTTTTTCTTTCTTTTTGTAAGTGGTTAAATCAACTTAATTATTCTCTACTCAACATTATAGCACTTCTGTTTTGTCATGCCGTGTAACACACCTGTAACACTACTTTCATTGCAACAACTGTTAAAGGCTCAAATCCTGACTGTTCCAAAAAAAAAAAAAAATTACAACGTAGTGAAGAGGGGACATTCATGATTGGACAGATTTGGTTAATCTGGTGCAGCTGTTGAAGATTTAGTCACCAAGATTTAATCTGACTGTCCTGATCTTTGTCCACAGCTATGATCTCACAAAAGAGTGAGAGAAAGGGAGTATTAGCCCAAGACTGAGATCATTGCACCTGCTGTGCAGCACTTTAACTCAGAACCACTTTGGTTTTAACTAACGTACCAGTCTGTTCTCTTCAGCACTTGAAGCATTAACAAAACTAATACAAACCTTTTCTCAAATTTTCCAAAGGTTGGCAATGTGATAATAACATTGTGTATCATAACAGATATAAATATTCTTCACTTGAGAGATAATAGTTATTTTTACTTACAGTCATAAAAGTCAACTTTCTCATTTACTTTGCAATACAAAGAAAAATAATACTTCAAGAAATCCCTACTCAAAACCAACACAAGGATAGGATATGTTAAGTAATAATAATCAGAAAAAAGCACATGCTTGTTTTTCTGCATGTAACTATGTTTCAGCTACAGAATTTGATTTCTTTGACTTTCAAAATGATTTGCAACTGTGGCACTTACACAGGAGACTGAAACCAGGATGTATCAGGACGTATCTGTTATACAGATTCTGACAATATGAATTGTTAAATGCTTTTACTAGATATTCCCTGAACCTACTGCCTGCCCATGAATGCTCTATAATTTCCCATTCTGCTGTGAAAGTAATCTTTTTCCTGATTCACACTGTATAAACAGGTGTCATGAAATAGAAAGGCATATGGCACCAATGTGGCAGTGGCATCTTCCGAGAAAGACATCCTGGGGCTGATGGCACACGTACCATCACTCAGGCTGTCCCTCCAAATGCCCTGGGAGGGAGAGAACATGGGCAGCTGAGCTTTTCCCTCAGAGGGAGCCTGAGGACAGGGATGGGAAATAAAAAGATTTTTTTTAATGTACCTTCACCAGAAGATAACTGATAACGTCTGAGAAATATGTTTATGTTTTGAAAGCAGCTGAATAACATGGGGTGACATAAATTGCATTCTTCAGTTCTCTCCTTAAATGTGGAAAGCAGAGGAGGGGCTGGGAAAGTGGAATTCATCACTGAATAGGAGCAGTGAAGTGAGGTTTCCCTTTTCTTCTTTCTGAAGTTAATGCTTTTACTGTTGGGTTATGGAGTTAAGCTTCCTTCTGCTCTTTTTTTCCCCCTGTTCTGCTCATCGTGCTGTCCCTTCTCTGCAGTAGGTTACACTTAGATTTTATTCCTCATCAGGGTGAAGGGAGAATACTTTCAGTTTTATTGTGGGTATAGTCTTGTGGTTTGGCAACATGCTTTAAGAGATGCAAGTTTTAATTCTGTGAGGATGAAAAGAAAATGCCTGCAGTTCCTGAATGAACATTTTAAGGGAGTAGAACACTGTGCAAGTTGAATACTCCAGACAAGCATTTTTGAATCTACTGCGCTCAAGATCCAAACCGTACAGTCTGAAGTAGAGCCATGACGGTGGTTTCTGACTTGGAGAGAGTAGGAGGAATTCCGGTGCATTCTTTTGCTTGCTGTGTCTTCCACAGCTTCTTGCTCAGCATGTGGGCCTCCTTAATTGCCTGGAAAGCACTCAGATATCTGCGGCTGTGGTGGATGAAGCATCTAAACTGTAGCAATCCTAATCACCCTGCAGAGACCATGCAGCTAGTCTGTAAGTGTAAGAGACGGTCGGGATCTCTTATCTCTACCTCAGTCTGAAGTAAATTCTTACAATTGCAATGGAGCATGGTTATGGTGTCCAGGAAAAAAATCCAAAGAAAGAGCCACACAAGAATTAACTCATGTTGAGTGGCTTTATATGTGTTTGGGAGAGAAATTATCAAGACAGAATGCTTCTTCTTTTCTTAAGTAAGCATGATAATTGATCAGACCTTAAAATATCATACCACCGAATTCATACAAAATTAAATCAACATGAGAAGTTTGCCTTCAGATTAGACAAATTTTAAATTTCTACACACTGAAAATGCTGAAAGCAGTGACAGTTCAACTGAGAGTAATAGTAATTAAACCAAACATAATTAGAATATTTGAAACATACACAAGGGGTGAAAGGATGCGTCCAAAAAATTCATATTCATCAGCTTAATGTTGTGCATGAATAGTCCATTAGTAAGCCACAGGAAACATAGTTTTGGTCATGTTGTTTTCCCATGGCAGTTTTTGTCATTGTGCTTGAAATGAGACAAGTTAAAAATCCTCCCCAGGCTGCACTCCCTGGACTGGCACCTCTCCTGGCATGAGCATCTGTAGCTCCATCAACTACCAGTCTTCCACAAGTGAGCAAAAAAGTTTTGTGTATAGAAGCTCACTTAAAGTACCTGATAGTGCTGGAAAAAGCAACCATAGCTGTTCCAGTACCTTATTCTGTTAGCTGATTCTTTGCAGTTTGCATTGCTTTATTAATTAATTGCAGAATGATGGATTGGAGACTGGTTTCCCTGCCTGCTTTATTAGGAGTAAGAAATTTGTACACAGCTAATTTCCATCCAAGTTAATCAGTGTGACCTTTAACATACTGTAGAATTAAATTTTTTTGCAAGGCTCAAACTGTATTTCCAGATAGCTGTTGCAATGTACCAGCTGTGAGATATTACTCGACACCTCAGCTGAGACAAGAAATTGCATCTTCTGTGGTTTTAGTTTAAGGTCAGATAAGTGAGCTGAGCTTAGCCAGCAGAGGTGGCTGGAGAAACAAAAGCTGAACTTGTTCAGTAGCAGAGTGGCATGCGGCCATGCAATCCCTCCTGCTACACAGTTTTGTGGCAGGAGTAGTTTCTGATACAGTGTGTTAAGAAGCCACATGGGGGAGAGAGAGAGAAAGAACAATGCTCTTACATCAGATATATACCACTGTTTTGGAGGGATCTAATATCTATGACGTGAAGTCCCTTCACATTTTAATAAATGCTAGAAGACCATGGTTTTACAGTACTGAGAAATCTCTCTCTTTGGTACCTCAAATGGATGACATTCATGACATTCCATCACCAGCACCAGCAGACTCCTAGTTTGTTTTGAAACCTTGTCAATGCAGAGCTGTGCCCTTGAGCGCAGTGGGAAGGGATGATCATATGTAGAACTTCCACACAATTTCCAGTGTGTGAGAACACATCACATATGTTTTCTATTATTTTTAATGACAGTCTCTCAGCTGCTTCTCATAATAGTAAAAAAAAAATCTGCTCTGCTACTGTTTAAAGCAGGTTCTAGTCTGTGTGCTAAGATCTCCCTTCTTTCAGTTCGGTGGCAATGCTGTTCTCCAGTCAGTTTCAGGGACTGAAAACAATTCCAGTCCATTCAGGCACCTTCTACCCTCGAAGTAATATACAGACTTGGCATATTATTAAAAAAAGAAGGCACAGTGAATGCAGATTGGCATAACAGAGTAATTTTTTTCACTATGAGGTTTTGCTCATCAATGTTCTTAAAGGTTTTCTGGCTGTTCATTCAAAGCCATGCCTGCTCAGTGGTGAAGCCATGGTAGCGCTGCAGGTATGGGTCACTCCAGTCTGTGTGAGCTGGTGTTTTCATGTCCTTAGTTTCACTTTGTGCTTACACACTGCAGATGAATGCTAGTTCTTTCCCCCAGTGCTAAGAGTTCATCAAACCAAGGTGTCACTCCACATCAAGCCCCCTGAAGTCAGAATACATGTTTAAAATTTCAAGGCTATACCATCAATTGAGCTGGGTCATCATTTGGAAACTTTAGCTTCTTTAGCAACTAAAATCCATTTTTAGCATCTAAACCCCTTTCAATTATGGTTTTGTTCCTTTGTGCTGACTTTTTTTTAGCCTCAATGAAGTATTTTTATATCTCCTGACCTTTAAAGGAAAAAAGAATCTCTACTGCTCTGCAGAGCTGGGAGACTAGAGCTCTGTTGTGGGGTCATGACGTTCTGTACCATAAGGTGTGTTTGTGCCCAAAAACCAAAGCACAGGGTAATGAATGCACTTTTCTCTTGGTCTACCTGCACTAACGCATTGATTGCATCACATAATCCACAGGTTACTGGTTTGGGGGTTGTGTCCACATTCTTTGCTAGGCATGCAAAGCTTCTGTGATGTGACCCTTCTCTTACTGAAATTTTGATATATAGTTTTACTAAAATTTTCTTCTTTAAATAGGAAAGGAACATGCCTGCAAAAGTATTAGAAACAGAGATATTCTATTCATACTGGATATTATACCTAACTTTTGTCTTGTATCCAGGACCAATGAATTAATTGACACCGGGTTCTAAAGACGTGGCTAAGTGGTTAGAACATTCTTCAAATTTGCTTTTCCAAGCTAGAAATGAAAAATGTGTTCTTCCCATAGCTGATCATTCACAACTGTCAAAAGAAAAAAAAATACAGTCTCATCTCCTATTCCTTCTGTCATTTTTCTCCTGCATTTTTCTGGTTATGTCATCAGAAGCAGCCACTCAAGCCTTTAACTAAAGGACAAGTAAGTGTAACTGCTTCTCAGCTACTGCATGGACTTTTGGATGTCATGTTCACCTTTCATCTCTTCAGCAACGCAGAAGGAAAGGTGCTGTCTGACCAGAGCTAGTGACTGTTTCCAATGAATCTCATGTGAGATTAAGGCATAGATACACAATGGGTAGATGGTATATCATAATGTACTGGAAAGGACATTATTTATAAGTTGCCTTATTTTAGTTAAAAAAAATAAAAATCTGCGTATTCTTCACTTCTTCTGAATTTTTTTTATTTCTTGATAATTCTTACAGTCCTGATATCATGACAGGTCATCTAGGTATTGAGAGGCCATTGAGCACTTGTTGGAGCTCTTGGATCTTGCCTCATATCCAGCTATCTAAATTAATACCAACAGATTTAAAAATGCAGAAGGTTGGTTGAAAACATTTTTTTCAGAGTTTAAACACAGTAACAACAGTGGGAAGACCCCCCTGAAGTATTTCACAAAGAGCTTTATTATACAGAACAGTAACATACCTGAAATAATAAAGGCAGGAGAATGTAGAAACAAGAAAAGTAACAATTACGTTTTAAACTTAAGCACATTTGTACTAAAATATATAATTCCTCTATAACAGCCAACTAGGATTGCAGTAACTATTAGGTTTTGTACAAAATGTGATGCCAATATTCCTTTCTTGGCAGTGACACATATTGGATCTACTAAAGAGCAGCTCTTCACTATGTGAGATCAACATTTGTCTTCCGGGTGAAAGTGATCCAAGGGTCCTACCTGACTTGTGAATGTAGCTTCCCTAAATCCTCACAGAGCCTGAATGCTGTTTCCTGTCTCTCATTTTAATCTTTGCAATCCAATTTCATATCATAGGAATTGTTCTCTAGCCCACCCAGAAGGCTGTCTCTTTTTTTTTTTTGTTTTTGTTTCTTAAATTGAAGAGTCTTCTAGTGCTGTGCAATGGATGAGTTAGCACTTCATTCTGGAAAAGAAAGTATTTCAGCCAATAAAAGAGAAGTACTAAACAGCTAAAAGCAATTACTTTGGAGTGACAGCATGTATATAATTCAACATGATTTTAAGCAAAATACAGAGTTTCTGTAATGTTTAAAAATGTATATATTAAGAAGAAACCAAAACAAGTTTACAGAAATTGGCAAAAATGCTGGTTCGAAGTAATGAAAACAAATGCCAAAACGTTGGTGCTGCTTTGACTGTTTAACCACTTGTCATGTGGTTTTGCATTCTGTTTAATCAATGGTAAGAGCTCTTGATCTCTTTCACTTTACCCAGAGACAGATTTAAGACCTGTTAACATTTTTACCCTCTAAATTACTATAGTATATTGTCTAAAATTTTACTGTGTTATCCAGAAGAGGTCACCATAACAAGTGCCTTTAGGAGTGCGTTCATCATGTCACAAAATGCTACATTAATTTTCTTCTCTTAACACTACAGCAGAGCTTCAAATTAATAGCTATTGCAAACTATAGGCAAACAGTAGGTGCCTGACTTAATTAACTCTGACTCCGTGTGATTTGTGTTTTGGTGTTACTTGTGCTAAAAATGGGCACTGTTTTCCCTGTGGCATATGGCTGTATTTCTCCAAAGGGCTGTGATACTGCAACTTTAGGAGTGAGATTATTGTTATTTGATAATTTAGTTATCATTATGGTCTGCAAATCAGAAAATCTGCAAATACCAGGACATGGCTAGTGGAGTAATGCCAAACTAATTGCACTATTGTGTTGATGAAGACCTCCTATAAGTAATAAGTAAATAAAAAACTCTTAATAAGAATAGTAAACCAGATTTGCTGGATGGTCTAAACAGAGACGTACTGTATGATGACATGAGTGATCTGAAGAGCAGAATCCCACTGCACTCAAGGAAGAGATTTCTCATTCTCTCCTGCAAGGTTACATTTTAGTCCCAAGCATTGTCTCCTGCCTGCACCACCATGGCCATGCAGGGTTCTGCTCAGCTACCCAGGGCAGGAAATTCAGCCACTCAGCTACTGGAATAGTTATATGTCTTTGCTGTCCTATTACTGGTAAAGTATTTACTACACAAAACTTCTGGGGACACCATGAGTGCAGTTGAATGCTGTCAAAAAAATGGTCTTCTTCCCAGGAGGCGTTCTGGACAGATAGATTTCATCCTTGCTGTGGGGAGGATCATATAAAATAATGGCACTGTTCTCTGTGAAGGCACAAAGTGATCGTGAAGAATGCTCACAACAAAACTGCCTGGGTAGTGGCAGCACCCTTGATCTGCATCCTGCTGCACAGGAGGTATTCCAGCATAGCAACACGTACTTCATTTTTTTAACCAATTTGAAAAAAAAAATAAAATTTTTTTACAAATTTGAAAAGAAACGTTTGAGATTTTTTTCCAAAATGTGTAATTGTGACTGTCCCTTCCTTTTTGATTGTGGTGAAAAGACTTCTACATTTTAAGACATAAAATACAGCATGAAAGTACATACAAAAATAGTAATTTTCTTCAACATTTTACTACAGATTGTGTAATAAAGTCCCCATCAGAAAATGTCATCTATAATAACTAGCAAACAATTAACCAATAGTTATATCGATGCTTAGAGTCGCACCAGGTTTTAGTATCTGATAAATACTAATATTTTTTGTTGTTGTTTTCAATGGGCTTTCTCCTCAGATGTTATATTTGAGAGAGGCAGTACACTTGTCTTCCGGCTGCTAGCTGTGCTTTCTATTTTGAGTTGAGTCCTTACAGTCTTTGCAAAGTACCAGAAGTTCCTATTTCCTATGAGAAGGGTTTCCAAATAAGCCTTTGGCAATATTTCTGAACAAAGTGGGATCACTGTAGAAATAAACTGGCTTTGCCTCACAAATCTCCATGGGGCTTATAAGGCAGAATGGCTTTAGCAGAGAAAGTAGGTTAAAGCAAGGACAGTGAGCCTCCTCAATTAACAGAGCTGAAAATAAGCACAAATACTCACCTGATTCAGTACATTTAAGGTTCAGTAGTCCTAGACCACAGGTCAAAAAAACATAAAGTGATTAAGATTTGCAAAAACATGTTCCTTAACTGTTACTTGGATGACTTAGCTTTAAACCGGGTCTACTCATAGAAGTATATTAGAAAATCCCATTTGATATAATTTTAATATTTGAAAGTAGTCTGTTTTTTGGGTTTTTTGTTTGTTTGTTTGTTTGTTTGTTTTTAATACGAACATTTCCTGAAAACCTGGGGGGTTTTGTTTTGTTTTGGGTTTTTCTTCCTTTCTTTTTTTTCTTGTGTGTATTCCTACAAGTGTACTTTAGTAAGGATTCAAGGGTTTGGGATTTTGTTGCATCTTTTGTCAAGCATTGGATCATAGGTAATTTGTTTCTTTAAGAATTGTTAGGAAAAAGAGTGTCTTGTTAATCAATTGTTTTTAGAATTTCACCTTTCAGACACAGATTCTCTAGGCATCAAAATGTTTTTCCTATTTTTTCCCTACCTAATCCAATAGCTTCTGTTATTTTCTGCAATATCAGTTGTTAGCAACAATATGGATTTTTTCCCCCACCTCCTGCCTATAGCTATAATGAAGTGTTACTTCTGGAAATCCTTTTGTAAGCTCCCTAATATACTGTTGCACTGCTTCTCAGCTCCAGTTATGAATTACCTTGAGTGGAGTCATTAATTTTTGACACTGAGGAGTTGTCATAGCTCTGAAATTTACTAATAGTAGTTCTATAACTTATGTGCCACTCTCTATAGTATCACTGTGTATCATTGTGGGAAATTAAATTCTGAGAACAGAAGCATCTTGTTCTCCTCAGCTTTTCTCTCTTCTTTTCATAATGAAACAGTGCCCTCAAGAGCTTTTCTTCAGGAAGGGGCAGTTTAAGAAAACTCGGTCAACTATTCATCAGTATATTCATCTCTGAACACAAAAATCCTGCCAACCGTTGTAACCAGAGGTGCTGGTTTGAAGGACAGTTGAAAGACTGGGTTTGGTTTGCGTTTTGGTTTTCTTATTTTATGCCAAACAATCGAAAGTTGACTAAATGACTTCTAATGGTTCCAGTTGGGAGAGCTGTGCCTGCAGAGGACATCTTTGCTGGCCCCCCGAGGAAAGGGAGGGTGCGCCATGCAGGGCTGGTTTTGTCCTTGGCCGGTTCAGGACAGGCGGCAGCGGTCCAGCAGGCACCGGGGAGCGCTGTTCGTGTGGTTCTCTGTGCGAGTGTGTCTATTATAAACAGAGCAGAAAGATGGCACGAAGAGAGAGTAAACAAGGAACAGCTTCAGTTACAGCAGAGTCATAGAAGTACAAATACCAAACCTATTAGCCGTTTTCCTGAAATACATGAAATACGCACAAAAATAATCATGGATAGCCTCTAAATCTCAGAGAGGCAGATTTTTATGATAACCTGAAATGAGAAAATTTTTTAACATTTTTTGAGTGTTAAGAGTCATCATCACTTTTTCCGTAAAACACAACAATGGATTGACAGCGTCATGACTATTGAAAACCTGAGGAATTGTCATCACAGCATCTAGTAAATTCATCAACCTCAAAGGAGGAATTTATTAAAGACAATTTTGGAAGGTAAAAAATTACAGTTTCTTTGTCGATTAGCCTTTAAATTCAGAGAGAGCATGAGGGAAGGGTGAGAAAGAAGAGGGCTTGAAAATGGGAAAGGATACCACTTGGGAAAAAAATCCCTTAATTAATCTTTGCATTCAGTGTAAAATTGATTTTAATGTACTGTTGACACCTCAGAGCACAGGAAGAGTCATAAAGGAAAGCAAAGAGAGGGTGTGTTTTGCGAAAAATCAATCTTTCAGTTTTGGTCTGTAAACTAGTTTTGTAAGTGTATTTAATTATAATCCAAAGCTGCTGGCAGATTATCCGCTATCCTGTCCACACACAGGACAATTTGGATTGCAGATCTTCCTGGAAAAGATGATACTCAGTCTAATCTGACTGCCTGATAATATATTAATGTAGCTATCTCCAGAAAAGTCGCAGTTTTTCTGGTTAAGCAAACGGGTGTACATCAGAGTGCTGCTGCCAGGGTGTGCATGGGCACTAAACTGTTAGCTCTGTTTAACTTATTGCTGGGAGTGTTAAAGAAAGAGAAAGGGACTGGGGATGGTGACTGACAGGCTGAAATTGGGTTTGTGCCAGGAACAGCCAGGAGAACTGGAAAAAGCCCTTCATTTCTCCCGAGTGGTGGGTCTTCTCCTGGGGTAACAGACCTACCTGGAAAGGAATGCAAGAAAAAGATTCCTATTAATGAGCTCCACACTGATGAAAAGTTTTTCCAAAGAGTTTAAAATGAAAGGTAGGAGCGTCTGCCTTACACAGCAGTTACCACACACAGGAGTGACAAATCCATGAACCAGAAAGGAGGAACTCCCTGTCCCGGCAGACAAACCTCCCGGTCAGTCCCAGACACCAGTCTCTGACAGATGAGCTTTGCAGCGTGCTGTGGTGTTTAGCAACACAGGCTATTTCACACCAACCCTGAGGAGCCGGGAGCGAGTACACACAAAACTATCAAGGTCACACACTGACACGCTTCAGCTGATTTTCCGCTGCCCAGCTGAGCCACCTTCTGGCTTCAGCAGGGCCCTCTGCCACCTGCTGAGCTGGTGACCCCTCGGCTTTGCTTACTCTTGACTCTCTGCTGCTTCTAGAGAACTGCCTCCTCCACAAACTAAATTTGTTTCCCTCCAACATTTCTTATACCATCCCGCTGCCCTAAGATTGTCTAACCCTGAAAAACATCTACTACAAACAGAATTTTTTGTGGTTCATTGTTTTTCACTCCATCCCATTTCACAGGTTGGCCAAAAGTTGAAATGCATACCTGAAATAAAAACACATGCATAAGCAAATAATTGCATTAAATACTTTTCAATAACCTGTCACAGGAACTGCTCAGGTCTTTATCTGCCTCAGGAGGAAGTTTAAATAGTAGGCATGGTCTCCCCAGGTAGCCTCTCTTGAGGAGGCTGATCTCGCTTTCTCAGGCATGCCTCAGCAGACCATTTCCAGCCACGTCCTAGGCCCCTCAGAGACTTAGAGGGGGACTTGGAACTCTACCTGGATAGGTATTTATTTACCTGGCTGGTAAATAAGGGTAAAAGACTTGTGACGTGGTAAGATCTGCGCCAGGGCAGGAATTCAGTAAACTAGATGACGTTGTTCAGACCAAGCGCACAGTGGGCGAGATGTGGTTATTTCTGAGTTATACAGATCTGTCTGAATAAAGGTAAGTATGAGAAAGAGGAATTACTATAAAACAGACACAGAAGAAATAAATCATAGCATTCCTAGGTACTCCCAAGTCCCAGACAACAACACTTGTGGAGCAGCACCAGAATTAAGCTGAACTCTGTAGCTTTGTTCTCTCTATAAGGGATGTCTAGATCCTGCAGCTTCCCACAGCTTCGTTACATATCCACTAAATATTTTCAAATGGAAATTATAAGCTCATTTTTGGTCACAGAGTGTGTCCATTCTTTATCTCACTGAGTTAAAAAACTTAATTATTCCTTCTTGTATTAGAATTACAATTAATTAGATTCCCTACTACTAATAAAAGAAATGTGCTGTAATTTATCTGTCAAATGCATGCATGTAAAAATATTTTAAAGGTTATACTGGCCTCTCAAATAAATGTAAATAAAGACCTACTTCTCTTAATCACTATTTTATAAAACTTCGTAACTTTGACACACTGTATCTAGTATTTCCAGTCTGTTTACATCACAGCACATACCTTAGGGATGGAAGAATAAACTGTAGTCTGGGAAAATTAAGCAAATATTGCAAATATTCTTAGTTTTTTTAGGTGCCTTGTGATAGTAAGCACAGGAAAGTTGTGGTGCAGCTAATCAACATGGCTTTTCACTAGGCATTCAGGGCATTATTTGCAATTCAGTGGATTTATTTTGTTCTGATTTATAATCTGACAAATTTCTGAGCTTTGGGAAATATTTCACTATCTAACATTCATAGGTATAAAAATAACTTGATAAATTTCTTTTCTAGCATTCAAAATTCAGCATTTGACGTAATATGGAAATCTGTTCTTTTTAGCCTTAACCCAGTCAAATAAGAAACTTGAATTGGTGTATGAATGAGTATGACATTTCCCTGTACAGGAAATAGCTCTGATGCTCTTGAAATTTCTTGCCCTCACCAATTGTAGCCAACATTTCCCAACCTGAGTTGGCAATACCAAAATGTGACGGCACACTTGCTGGTGGAGAATGATCTGCAAGCACGGATGTAAGTGTTGCTCTTGCTTGAAACTCCAGTATTCCAGCTTTGCATTTGTTGTTTACTTGGATCAGGGGGTGGGAAGGGGAAGGTATATTTTTTTTTTAAAGGATATTTGTAACCAACTTCCCCATCTATAGAAATAATTTCTACTTAAAAAATAGAAGTAATTTCAATTGCAGAAGCAGGCACTATTTTTTTCACTTTCTTGATTTGATTTCTGTGTGTCAGTGAACTCACCAAAGAAAAACCTTGTGTAAGAAAAGGTGATAATGGATGGTTTTTTAACTGGAGTGAATTTTACAAAATGTGAGAGAAAGGTGACCTCTGCTCAGAAGCCTCCCTGCTCATTAGCAGGTGGCTGTGGTTTAATGATTCACTGTAGCACAAAGAAGGAATCAAATTAGTTGTTGTGTGAGCCTGTCATTACTGTGTGTTTCTCCGTATAGTTCCAGCTTAAAGCATGTCGTTCCTTTCATAGCAGCCCCACAGATTACTGTATCTCATCCTTTCCACTTCAAAGTGCCGTCAGCACTTTTATAGTATAAAAAGAATGCAGAGATAATTTTACAATACGTTCTCTTCAAACAGCATTGACTTGTGCTGTTGCAACATTTCTTTTGATTCTGGGATTTGCAAAAAAGATGCACTAAAATAAGTAGCAACTTAAAACTGAACAAAACTAGGAAATGAAATGTCTATTTAGAATTGGACCAAAGCGTCTCTGCAGGGTTGGTGAGGATTTTAGGAAGTTAATTCTTCTCCAGTGCTGTCTGAATTATACTTCAGTCAGCTAGTAAGAACCACTGGGAGTGTGGAAAATGTCCATTTTTTGAAAAGCATGGATCATATCTTTTTATTTACTAGCTGAAAAAAACTTGGTACCTTAAAATGTCTTCAGTGAAATGTACAGTAGTCAGATCCCGCTCCCAATATCGAGGCTCGGCCTCAGACAGTAGTCAGTGTGTAGAGAGCTGGGCTCACAGTCTGGACCTTACTGTTCTATGAGAAAATAAAAAGTCAAAGAATTAAACCAGGAAGAAAAATGAATAATTAGTGAAGCATTACTGTGATATAAGGTAAGCACATTCACATGAAAGCGTAAAATTCAATGAGAAAAAGAGAAAGGTGGATATTTGGATAACTCATTTTTTTGAACTTGATGGAAAAAATATCTTGAAATCATAAGAATGAAAGTTTAGATCTATATACAGTAAGTTTGTGAGATTCATATCTATCTAAATACCATTCCGCTTTGCCATGGAATCATAAAAGATTTTAACTCAAAACTATTTTCTTCCTTCCTCCATTGGATTTTGCTCCCTTATCTTATTAGCATATGGCATAGTAGTGTGTCCTTGGCTCTCCATGAATGCAAAGGGGCAAATACTTAGTAATAACGCTCCATCTTACACAGACGTCACAAACTGATCTTGGTTACATCAGCGTAAATCTGGAGAAACTCAGCTGAGCTCCGTGGCCTTGCTCAGGCCTGAAATCAATTATTGCTGTGGTGTGAGAGAGATGGAGCCCAGCTCATGGGCGCAGCTCTGACATTGAGATGCAAATGGAAACCGTGGGGAACAGGGGAGCATTGCCCAGGCATCCCAGAGGCAGCTGGGCCACGCAGGGCTCCTGGCACCGCTCGTGCAGAACAGGCGAGAAACAATGCCTGGGTGCTGCATCCCGTGTAGCTACACGGCCAAGGAGCAAGCGGGGGGAGACTTAATGGAAGCGGGTAATTGTTATGCAGCCATGCAAGAATAGAAACAAAATGCAGCTTAAATACTCCTCCCCCAAGCCAGCCCCCGCGATTATGCTTCCAATAACCGCAGTGGTAGCTGTGGCGCCCGTGTTTCCATTTCAGTCCCTGGCATCTATGGGGACTGGCACTGAAGCAGAGCCCAGTTGGATGCCTGGAAGGCAGTGCTGTGCCAGGTTAGTGATGGGCTACATCAGTCTAGATAAAATGATGCTTCCTGACACCCTCCCTGAGGGTGAGCCACCTTGAAGGGACAGGCTGTGAACACACACACATCACAAAGTCCCTTTCCATCTCCTTCCTGTGTCTTACCTCCTACCGCCAACAATCAAGCAAATAAGAACATGACGTGAAAAATTGTTCCAGTTTAAAAATTGCACTTACCACCTGATGTGTGCCACTGCATCACTTTTACACAGAGAATTTAACCCAACGTGGCGCTTGTCTCATATTAGTGGCTGAGTCTCTGTTGTTCTTGCACAGGTGCCACAGTACCAGGCCAGTTGGATGCTCGGGAGGGTAGGGGTCTGCAGACACCCTTGAAACCCCTTCCCCAGGCAGCCTGCTCTTCAGCTTGCATTAGCTTTAATAAAAGGCACAGGGGCTTAAGAGTTTCGTTTCTTTTGCCGTATTTTCTCATATAGTGACTAGTAATCTATATAAGACAAAATAACACTGAAATAGATTTTTTTAATCTGCTGTCATATTTATCCACTAGTGATTTTTCCCCTCTGGTAGCTCATGTAGGTAAATGTAAAGAAAAGAAATGCTGATTAAGCAGCTAATTCTGAAAGCAAAGGATGACATCAAATTTATCAAGGAAATTAATCCTCCATTTCTTTTTGTTCAGTTTTTACTATAATTATTTAGTGTTATTTACCTTTTTCCATTTGTTATGCTCCAATTGACAAATTTGGGGAAAATAGTAAATAATAGTAAATAAATACATAAAAAACTTGATTTATGACAAGTGGAGAATAAAGCCTCAACAATAAATACTAATGAATTCCTTGATTTTTTTTTCAGCTTCTTTTTTTTTTTTTAATTTTTTAAATTCAAGCATACAAAATATTAACTCCATTTTGCAGTAAGTTTGAACTAGCTTAGCTTATTCTTTGAAAATGGAGGAATTCCATTGTAGACAGCAGATTTGGCACTTTATTTTGAAAAATGGCCCTAACAAGGAAACTCTCTTGTTCTTCACTTTACTCCCTACTACGGAGTCCATATGACTTTACAAGCTGTCGTCATACCTACCATATAAATACACTGTGACTAAGGGTGGTCATTTTCTTCATCCATAGTGCTTTAAGACAAGGCAGAACAACTAGCTATGTTTTCACCACTAATGATGTAAAAATACACAATGTAACTGCAAAGGAAAAAGCTGCTGAGTCTGTTATTATCACCTCTTCATTAAGCTCTTGCAGTTTAAAGAAGAGTTAATATGGAATATAAAGATACCAAATTAAAGCCAGTGTTTCAGGCACCTCCTATTTTGGTGAGAATTATCTTTGCTGAACACAGGCCTCAGAGCTGACAAGACTAAGGACCACAATTGATTGCCTCTATTGCAGCCCAAAGTTCAGGAAACATCCAGAGGAGTCCCTGGGCAAAGGCTGAGGATGGCAGGGATTTGCCACTCTCCTTGCCTAAGGCCCAGATGTAAGAAAGCATTTTATATTGAAGCCTCTCAGAGCTGAAAGGTGATTGGGGCTAACAGGTCAGAACAAAGGAATCTTCTCCACAATAGTATTAAAGAAGGAAATTACATGAATTAGTAAAACCAGCGTTCTCAGGGCACTGGAGACAGACGGAAAGTGTTATGTTTCTAGTTATGGGGTGCACATAGCTGGGTCGCAGCCATGCCTGCAGTAGATGTCATCATGCTGGGGGCCATATGCTTTTAAGTTCCTCAGGAGATAAAGTCATGACTGCTTCCCCCAGTCTTCCCCACAAGTCAGCCAAATTATGGGGTGTGCTGCCCTGGCATGTTCTCGCAAAATGGTGATACTTTGAAAATCTAAATATGTCTTCTTCTCACAGGGAACATATAATAATTCTACCCACAAGTATCAAGACAGACTTTGCACAGAAACTTTGACATGCAAATATCCTGTGCCTGGTGAGCCAGTTGGACTGCACAGGAGCATACAAGTGGAATTCCAGTTTTATATATGGGCACACGCGAAGTAGTTTTGAGGTATTGTGATCTAGCTAGCCTTCTGTCTGCAGAACATTCATCCATCATCACCTGTCACATCTATGGTATTTATTTTCTCTTGCTAGCCACAAATCTGAGATGGTCACATAATCACAGAATCAACTAGCTTGGAAAAGACGTCTGAGATCACCAAGTCCAACCTTTGACTTAATACCACCTTGCCTATTAGATCATGGCACTAAGTGCCACATCTATTCTCTTTTTAAACACCTCCAGGGATGGTGAATCCACCACCTCCCTGGGCGGCCTATTCCAATATCTAATCACTCTCTGTAAAAAATTTCTTCCTAATGTCCAACCTAAATCTCCCCTGGCACAGCTTAAGACTGTGCCCTCCTTCCCTGTTGCTCGTTGCCGGGGAGAGGAGACCAACCTCCACCTGGCTACACTCTCCTTTCAGGGAGCTGTACAGAGCAATAAGGTCTCCCCTGAGCCTCCTCTTCTCCAGGCTGAACAACCCCAGCTCCCTCAGCCACTCCTCACAGGACTTGTGCTCCAGCCCCTTCACCAGCCTTGTTGCCCTTCTTTGGACATGCTCCAGCACCTCAATATCCTTCCTATATTGAGGGACCCAGAACTGAACACAGGACTCGAAGTGCGGCCTCACCAGTGCTGAGTACAGGGGAAGAATCAATATTCTGGTCCTGCTGGCCATGCTATTCCTGGTGCAGGCCAGGATGCCACTGGCCTTCTTGGACATCTGGGCACACACTAACTCATGTTCTAGATGCCTGACAATCAGCACCCCCAGGTCCCTTTCTGCCTGGCCACTCTCCACTCCATCCCCAGCCTGTAGGTCTACAGCGGGTTGTTGTGGCCAAAGTACAGGATCCAGCACTTGGCCTTATTAAACCTGATACCCTTGGATTCAGCCCATCTATTCAGCCTGTCAAGGTTCCTCTGCAGAGCCCTCTTGCCCTCCAGCAGATCGACATTTTCCCCCCAGCTTGGTATCATCTGCAAATTTGCTAATGGTAGACTCAATGCCCTCATCTAGATCACCAATAAAATTATTAAACAGGGCTGGGCCCAACACTGATCCTCAGGGGACACCACTGGTGACCAGCCACCAGCTGGATGCAGCCCCGTTCACCAGCACTCTCTGGGCCCCACCCTCCAGCCAGTTCTTAACCCAGCAGAGAGTGGACCTGTCCAAGCCATGGGCTACCAGCTTTTCCAGGAGTTTTCTGTGGGAGATGGTGTCAAAGGCTTTGCTGAAGTCCAGGTAAACACATCCACAGCCTTCCCCTCATCCATCATGTGGGTCACTGGGTCATAAAAGGAGATCAGGTTGGTCAGGCAGGACCTGCCTCTCCTAAACCCATGCTGGCTGGCTCTGATCCCTTGTCCATCCTGAAGGTGCTGTGTGATGGCACTCGGGATGATCTGCTCCATAACCTAGGTGGACATTGAGGTTGGGCTGACAGGCCTGTAGTTTCCTGGATTTTCCTTCTGGCCCTTCTTGTGGACAGGCATCACACTGGAACCCCTGTGGTGAGCCAGGATTGTTGATGGATGACGGAGAATGGCTTGGCAAGCTCTTCCACCAACTCCCTCATCATGCTAGGATGGTTCCCATCTGGTCCCATAGACTTGTGAGGATCCAAGTGGCTTGGCAGGTCACCAGCTGCTTCCTCCTGGATTGCAGGGGGGTTCTTCAGCTCCCCATCCCTGTCTACCAGCTCAGGAGGCCAGTTGTCCTGAGTATGACCTGTCCTGTCATTGAAAACTGAGGCAAAGAAGGTGTTAAGTACCTCAGTCTTTTCCTTATCTTTGGTAACTCTGTTCCCCCCATCCTGGTGTCCAACAAAGAATGGAGGTTTTCCTGGCCCCTCCTTTTACTGTTGATGTATCTATAACAACGCTTTTTGTTATCCTTAGCAGAGGTGGCCAGATTAAGTTCAAATTGTGCTTTTGCCTCTCTGATTTTCTTTCTACATGACCTAAGGATGTTCTTAAACATGTCATGAATTGCCTGCCCTTTTTCCCGAAGGCAATAAGCTCTCTTTTTTTCCCCTAAGTTCCTGGGAAATTTCCCTGTTCAGCCAGGCCAGTTATCTCCCCCACTGGCTCAGCATTCGGCACACGGGCACAGGCTGCTCCTGCACCTTCAAGATTTCTTTCTTGAAGTGTTATCCATCCTTCCTGGACCCCTTTGTTTTTAAGGGCTGTTTCCCAAAGTACTCTCTAAACCAGCCTCCTGAATAGGCTGAAGTCTGCCCTCTGGAAGTCCAGGGTAGAGATTTTGTTGATACCATTCCTTACTTCACCGAGTGTTGAAAACTCCATCGTTTCATGGTCACTGTACCCCAGACAGCCTCTGACCACCACATCTCCCAGAAGCCCTTCTCTGTCTGTAAACAGCATGTCCTGATACGTCAGCCAGAACGATATTTCCATTTACTGATACCATTCAATACACTGAGCGCACTGACCATATACAGAGTTAAGTGACAGGCAGATTGTTAATTATCCAAGGACTCTTGTAGTGGCCAGAAGTAGGAAGTAAGGATAGCATTTAGGGCCTTATCCCTCCTATGCTACTGAGTCACCTCAGTTTCTGTAGACTTCAGTGAGGAATGGGAGACAAAAGCTTCCTTTGGAATGGTGTCTTTTGGAAGGCGTGTTGTTTCATGACAGCCAGCAAAGCTGGCAGTGGGGACAGCTTCTGTGCTCACTATACGGCTGATGTTACTCAAATGACATTATTGGGAATATCCCACAGTGCTGATATGTTGCAGTAGAAGGTCATTGTTGTCACCAAATTACGCACTTCTACATACTGAAGTAAAAACCTTAATAGAACACAAATGTATACATATATAAAAATTCCTTTCTTCTGTTACTATGGTGATTTGTCTTAAAAGATACTATAATAAACACAATTATTCCATGTAAAAACAAACAAACCCCTTGATCTGATTCCCTCAAAATGTCAAGCAATTCTAACTGGAATGGGACCTATCTGCTAGGATTGTTAAAGGGAAGCTGAAGAGTGTCTGTTTTATAGAAATAAAGCTAATGAATTAAGAAAATCCCAACATTGATATGATAAGTGCACATTACTTAAATTAGTTGCTATTTGAAATCACTGAAGAAAGAGCCTCTTATTATTTTTTTTAAACTGGACTATGCTCGCAGTGTTAAAAGGGTGAATGTACGAAAGAATTGAATTGTAGAATCTTTAATGGTGACCTTCGTTTGATAACTTAGCTTTTAAATGAGAGCACTCAGTTTGTAGTGCTGGTTTAAATTCACTGTATGGCTAGTGAGCTTCTGCAGGTTTAGCACTTCTCTACTCTAGACACGGCATTTGTATGTTTTTTTTCTCCCCAAAGAAGTAAATTATTTATACAGCACCAACCTTTTTTAACCTAGCTTCTGACAGGCTGGGATTTTTCCAATCTCGGTTGAAACTGTCTAAATAATTTATCAAGTATTCTTTCAAAGTACAATGAATTCTGAAACCTAAGAAATGTTAAATGAGATTCTTTGCCCTTCCAGTGTGAATGGGTTTCTGAGGTTAAGCTAGTATTTTCTTTGAACTTTTCTCAGTCCCTGTTTTCTCCCATTGTACAGTCTCCTTTTTCTCTCCTACTGTCTATCTATTAATTTTCATGACATTTTCTATTTCTCAGACTTTTCCTTTATGTTTCTGTATCTCTTGCTAACTCTTCCCTTGCTGATGTCTTCCTATACCTCTTCTTCATCATTAGAGTAAGACAGCTTTCCTTTTAGATGGTACTCCAGAGAGGAACCATTGATTTTTATGTCCCAGGCCATACAGGCAGTCCTGGATCTTTCATTTCAGCCTCAAATTCAACTGAAACGTCTTCCATCTCCATTAAGAAAATGGTGACAAATCACAGAATCACAGAGTTGTAGAATGGTTTGTTTTGGAAGGAACCTTACAGGTCCTCTAGTCCAACCCCCATGGGCAGGGACATCTTCAACTAGACCAGGTTGCTCAGAGCCCAATCCAAACCCTTGAATGTTTCCAGAAATGGAGTATCACCCCTCTAGGCAGCCTGTTCCTGTGTTTTGTCACTTTCATCATAAAAACATTTCTTCCTTATGTCCAGTCTAAATCTACCTTCTTTCAATCTAAAATCGTTACCCCTTGTCCTGTTGCTACAGGCCCTGCTACTAAAAAATCCTTCACCAATCTTAAAAGATCTAAAAATCTTTGATAAAGATAAGAAGAAAGACATTTGCATAGAAGTTGGATCTGCAAACAACACATAAACTTGCAAGAACCTATTTCCAGGTCAGGCATCTGACACACACACACACACACACACACACACTCTCCACGTCCCCCAGTCCATTTCTGCCTGATCAAAACTTCCTCAGAGATTGCCTTTTCTGTAACACTTGGATAATTACCTCACAAAGAACCAATATAAGAAATTTGCAAAAACACAGAAAAAAACCCCAACAATCCACCAAAACAAAACTTTGGGCTATTCCAATTTTTCCAGCAGGTGTTTTAATCCTTTTAAAGTTTTGTCAATGATTCAGGTGGTTTCCTTTACCTGAATCAATTCATCCCATTCTACTCAAAAAAGAACTTTCAATGTTCTTTTCAGGAAGAAATAATGGTGAAGTAGCACGCCACACAGACTTTTACTTAGACTCAGCAATTCAGTATTGTATCCTTTATGAATTAATGATATCATAGAATCATAGAATTGATTGGGTTGGAAAAGACCTCCGAGATCATCAAGTCCAACCCTTAGTCCAACTCCAGTCAGTTTACTAGATCATGGCACTCAGTGCCACATCCAATCTCAGTTTAAAAACCTTCAGGGATGGTGAATACACCACCTCTCTGGGCAGGCCATTCCAATGCCTGATTACTCTCTCTGTAAAGAATTTTTTTCTAATATCCAACTTAAATTTCCCCTGGCAGAGCTTAAGCCCGTGCCCCCTTGTCCTATTGCTGACTGCCTGGGAGAAGAGACCAACCCCCACCTGGCTATAACCTCCCTTCAGGTAGTTATAGAGAGTGATGAGGTCACCTCTAAGCCTCCTCTTCTCCAGACTAAACAACCCCAGCTCCCTCAGACGCTCCCCATAGGACTTGTGTTCCAGTCCCTTCACCAGCCCTGTTGCTCTTCTCTGGACCTGCTCCAGCACCTCAATATCTTTCTTGAACTGAGGGGCCCAGAACTGAACACAATACTCAAGGTGTGGCCTCACCAATGCAGAATACAGGGGCAGGATCACTTCTCTGGTCCTGCTGGCCACGCTATTTTTGATCTAGGCCAGGATACCATTGGCCTTCTTGGCCACCTGGGCACACTGCTGGCTCATGTTGAGCTTCCTGTCAATGAGTACCCCCAGGTCCCTTTCTGCCTGCCTGCTCTCCAGCCACTCTGTCCCCAGCCTGTAGCATTGCATGGGGTTGTTGTGGCCAAAGTGCAGGACCCGGCCCTTGGCCTTAATGAACTTCACCCCATTGGAATCAGCCCATCTCTCCAATCTATCCACATCCCTCTGCAGAGCTCTCCTGCCCTCCAGCAGGTCAACTCTCCCTCCCAACTTGGTGTCATCAGCAAATGTGCTGATGATGGTCTCAATCCCCTCATCTAAATCATCAATAAAGATGTTAAACAGGACTGGGCCCAACACTGACCTGTGTCATGAACTGTGCTTCAGGATGGCTGAAATCAGCAGCAGAAACATAGAGCAGCAGCTGAGTTTCTGATACTCTGCTGTATTGTAGCTGCTTAAACAGAACATTACTTCTTTAAGGCAGCTATTTGATTTTAAAGTTTTAAAGCAAGTCACTTAACCAAAAAAGCAGACTTTGGAGAAGGTGACCTGCACTATGAGTCACTGTGTCAGAGAAGAAATAGTGCCCAGGCATGATCTTGCAGGAAATGCTCAATAAGAAAAGGCAGTAGGTATATGGGTAACCCAGCAGCTATAAAATAACCTCTATTTTCTTTGTCTCCTTCATAGCATTTTTCAGATGTTTCTCAAGGCAACTTCTTCCCCACCCCGTCCCTCTTAATTTTTGTTTCTGTCACAGTCAAAATTAATACCTTATATACACTGAGCATAAATTTACCAATGCTCACCACAATCAATCTCCTGCAACCTTCTGTTTTCCTAAACCCACAACATTTTGGCTCCACTGTCTGGCCCCACTTTGTCTTGAACAAACATGGTAGGATAGGAATTAGGAAAAAAAAAAAAACAAACCTGCAGCAAAAAGGGGTGCAGATAGCAAACTAACTACCAGATAAGCTCCTTATAGGGATTCTTTGTGAATTATCCATATATTGCAAAGTTTTTTATTGCCGGTTTGCTGAATTTTTCCATCTTATGACTTGCACTGAATTATCTTCCTGAAGGCTTCCTTACACAAAACTATGTTCTAGTTTTAAGTCTTAAAACCAGATTTGTTACGTCATAACCTTGAGTTATTTCACCAAATATTGTAAAAAGATCACTCAAGAATAAAGCTTAGTTTTTAATTTGAGGAGCAATAGTTCTTCCAGTGTATAACCACCATAATATTGATAAAATGTTAAAACTCTATTTGTAAAGACTTGCTATGAGTTACGCAAGTTTGAATTATTTAATGGTATGTTATTATTTAATTTTTGTGGATAGTAAGTTTTTATAAGTCTACAAGATTTTAATTTTGGTCCAATACTCCACTTTCCCTTTTAAGTTTGATAACAGTGTAAAAGTTACTGATGAGGAAAGCTTTGTTTGTCACTTAATAGCTATCCCTGCTACATGTTTGACCCCGAAATTAGCTCAGTTGGTTAGCTCATGGTGCTAGCAACACCAAGGTCTTGGGTTTGATTCCCACATGGTACATTCATGTAAGAGTTGAAGTCGATGGCCCTTGTGGGTCCCTTCCAACTCAGAATAATCTCTGTTTTCCTTCTTACAAAACAGCCTGCTTGGAGATGAAGGAACAGGGAAGAGATGTTCAATAATCCAAAATTCCCACTAGATGACGCTCTAAGTACAAAAACACACACTCCAGCATGCTCACAAATTTATGTGTGACTTAAGCACAGTACGTGTTCATTAATTTACTGCTCTTAAGTGCTCATAAAGATTGATAACATGGAGGCCCAGTGGCCTATGAAAAATTGGAGAAACAGTGGTGGTTCTATTCAAAAGTTTGACTAGATATTTCCCCCAGTATGTCTGTGGCTATAGCTCATCTTTTAACTTCAGTATTAATGGATTTGGTCACTTGGGGTACAACAGATGTGCTAATATCATTTTTTTGTTTGTTTTTTGTGTGCTTTCTTGGAACTTACCATAGTGCAACTAAATCCCCAAAATTACTGTAGTCCGCTCCAGTGAGGTGTAGTAATTTGAATAGCTACCTAAGTATTAAAATACACCATGTATTATACCTATATTATACACACAGATTCACAAGCAGGGATAAACAGATAAATGCTATTAAATAACTATGTGTTCACCTGACACCTCACTCACAGATATCTTCACATAAAATAAAGTAACATTACTGTCACAACAATGCACTCCTTGTAAAGAGTTTTCCGTCTGCACCATTCCTTTATAAAAGATGTAAGACGAAGTTATGAAACTGGAGAGCTTGAGCTGTTTGCAGTGCCAATTGTATATAATTACACTTCAATCCTGTAATTGTTTACTTTTTGTATCATCTCATCTAAAAAAAAAAAAAAAAGAGACTTTTCAGTCTTTCTTTTAAAATGGTTGAAGTTCTTATTGCCAAAACACAATATGCAGAGGAAAAAAAATATTTCTAGCAAAATTGCAACCAGAAAACTTACTATTCTAAGCAAACAACACCGGGCTTAAAGATATTTTATGTATTCTAACATATAATTGCCTCTGACTGCCTTACCAGCAGCATAGCATCTTCAAGCTGTGTGAAAAAACTTTCAGATTCAGGTCAAGTGGGCCCACAACATGGTTACTGTGATAATTTGTTTCAAGATGCCTTTTATTTGCATCAGTGGTAAGCTTGACTGATATAAATTCTTTCAAAACCATGAATGGTGTGACGTGTACTAAATTAGAAGATGGACATTTGCAGCAGAACATCAATGTGCAAGATTTTTAATGGTTACTTTTATTTTCTTTGGTTTATAATGTTGAAATAGTTCATGTATACATTTATCTCAGTCTCTGCATGTAAGTATTCTGGGTAACGTGACAATGACAGCTTTAATGGGAGCAGACTTGGCCACCCTGCTGTGGCAGAGTCGTGAATCACACTATTTTAATCTTTCATGTATTGACTTTCTAACTCTTTAAAATACATTCAGCTACAAACACAAAAGACACTGAAGCTCTGTTTAATAAACAATTTATCAGGATTCTGAACTTCATTAATAAATTAAGGAATATATTTACTTATATGAAAGCCTGACCTGAATGTCTAAATTTCTTCTTTCCTTCTGTATTTACTTGTTAAAAAATTCCTTAATCTTCTGGCCTAAGATAACTTTTATTAGGATTGTCACTAGTGACATGTTATAAGGATTTATAAGAAGATTTTTTTTCTGTGTTTTTCTGTCAATGATATACTACCTATTTTCTATACCATCAATTTTTAATGAAAAAAATCCCTGTTGCCTGATAAACCAATACTTAGGTACTTAAGAAATGAGGTACCAATACTCTCTTATTTCCTGAAAAGTACCAGGAAGATTAAACAAAAAGAAGTTTGAACCTTTAAGCACGCATTATATGCTATTTACATGCTGGTTTTGCCCAAGCAATGTAGACTTGTGTCAACATATGACTCCACCTGGCTGCAGCGGTTTCAGGGCACAAGGGAAGGGCTCTCATGATTCAATGTTCCCAGTTGCAAGAAAAAATAAATCCCCATTACTGCACATAATGAGAATTTTTAATTATAAAAATCGATTTTAAAATTTGTTTTATAGTTCTAGAGCCCTTTGTCCTCATATTTTTTGGAACAATCACGATAGATAATTTTTTCTCAGATTTAAAAATTAATCCACATTTCTGGTTCTCTTCGCTATACTGGCAGACCTCCTCTGTGTGCTCAGCTATGTCGGCAGAAAAACGCTGTCCTCGCTTATGTCAGTCAGGAATGTGGTGCAGTTAGACCAGCCAAAAAATTCCCTCTGTCAGCATGTCTTGACTCTGTGCTAGGGCCCCTGGCAGCCAGGCTGGGCTGGCATCGCTGCAGAGGCAATACAGACAAGCCTTCAGAGCCACTCTGGCTGAGGACCTGCACTGCCAGAGCCCCATCTAACCTTGCAGCACCCTAAATGATAAACCACAATCAGCAACTCCAGGGTATGCTACAACCTCCACTCCTACCCCAAGAATAATATCTGCATTTCCCCCTGAGCTTTGTTACAGCTTCTCTGCAGGATCAGCTGTGCACAAGCAATGCTCTGGTGTTGCAGAACCTGACTGACACCATCCACGCATAAGTCCAGCTGTTTTTGCAGTGCAAAGGCATGGATTTACACCTGGCTGCCTTACAGCTTTCATTGGCTCTCAGATTTCCCAGGCCTAGGAAATCTTTTTCTCTTAACTTCTATTTCTGTCTTTTCCAGCATGGGAACAATACCTTCTGTTTCCAACCTGTATCTATGAGGTATTGTGCATGTTGGTCTCTGAGGCTATCACTGAGTGATGAGAAAGTGCAGCCACATTACAGCAAAGAGTTTGAAAATTAGGGCAAAAGAAAGAAATTATAAGGAGTACTAGGAGTGGAACTGGAATGCCAAAATTAACATCTCCCTTGCTCTTTCAGAATATGTTTTGAGAAAAGCCCATTTCAAACTCTGGTTGAGGCAAAAAACCCTGAGATTAATCCTGTTCCTCATTCTGTCTCACTTGCCTGAATGTAAAGGATTCTCATGGTGGTGGAGGATTTTTTTCTTTACACGTACAGAAAAAAAAGAAGAGTGCAAAGCCTCACCTGGGATGGCATGCTGCCAGGCACTTTGGTGGGAGAGGAGGCAAAGAAGGTTTAGCAAAGAGCACAGTGTCTTTTGTTTCAGTCAGTAACTCTGGGATCTGTGGTCTGGAGAGAACAGAAGGGAGAGAAAGAAGAATAAATAGGGCATTATCCCAGCCATATGAAAAAAAATATTTACTCAGAGCACCTTCTGAATTCAGGTGGGCAGTAAAATTTTCTTCATGTCTGCCCAGCTCTTACCTGCTCTGTTTATATGGTATTTTAAAGGATTGGAATCAAATATTTGAAGTTGAATTGAGCAGATAGACATTATTTTAAACTGACATACAACTAATTATAAAGAATATGTTCTCTGCAAAAAATTATAGAAAACACGCCAAACTGAGATCCTAACTCAACTTTTTTTCATTCCACTTGAATGAGTCCCCCTTTCTTCCAAGGAGTAGTCAGAGTAAGGGAGAAGTGCGTGAAAGTCAAAATAGTACTTTGCACATCTCTAATGTTTTCCATTCTAGGATCTCTAGTGCTTACAAGCTTAATGTGATTAACTTTATGCTCAGTAAGCAGTTCTACCCATAAAAATAGGTAGGTCTTTACAGGATTAGGGCCTCAATTTGTCCTTAAAGTGGTGAGCAGTGAATATCACTGCTTTAACAGACAGGACTGTATAAACAACAGATACTGTGATTTGCCTGAAGATCTGTCAAAATGAAAACTATATTGGATTAACCTGAAACAAAACAAAACAGCTGGCTGCAAGGAAAAGGAAAGCAGAAAGAAAGGAAAAAATTAACATAATGAAACATTTCCTTTGATTAAATTATGAAACCTTTCTTAAAGCTCTTAAAATGTCATTCTTTAGAATAAAAAGGAAATTATTTAAAATTACTGGTTAGAATTGAAATAGTAATTCTTAGTATGTCAAACTGAAATGCCTTTGTACACAGCATGACAATTGTCGCATCGTAAAAAGTATCCTTTGGTGGAGAATGTTTTCTGGTCTCTGCGTTAGGCCAGGTCAGGCAGAGCTTTCAGCACACGCCTGTCCACGGGAGCGTCCCCTCTTTCTGCAGGGGTTTCAGAGGGTGCCTGTGCCCCCCTTTGCTGTGGCCCTTGGGCAAAGAAACACCATAGAGGGCCCCACCACGTGCGTCGGCAAGGACCAAAGCACAAAGAGCTGTGGCTGGCAGACATCGCCCGCAGCGCATTCCCGCTGCCCGTGGCCGCGTTGCCGAGCAGGGTCTGGCAGGGTGTGGGTCAGGGCGAGCCTGCCCCAGCTGTGGGCTGATGTGGGGCTGTGCACAGCTCCAGTGAGAGCACCCACTGGGAGCCCCCAGCGGAGCTGCTGCTTTGCCTTGGATGGGAGTGTGTCCAGAGTCAGGCCTTGCACTGCTCCTGCCCAAGTACTGGAGAACAGCAGGAAGACGAGACAGCAACGGGGATTGTGCACTCGGGGCTTGGGATGGCCCCTTAGGGCACAGCCTGTCCCAGGGACGCCCCGCTCAGGGCATGGCCATTCCAAGCACACCCTAATTTTGCAGCTCTAGGACCACCTGCCCTCCAGGTCAGCAGCCACAGAAGCTTGAAGGGGTCTGACTGCTGGGTACCACAGGCCGGTGTGCCCCTCGTGCCCAGGCTGGCCCCATCCTTCTCCCCCATCACTCTGCCATTTCGGGTTCCTCTCACATCTCACACGCTTTGCGGACACAGAGTCCACAGAAAACTACTCTATTTTTTTTTTTTTTTCTGATTCTTTCTTGTGGACGTGTTAGTTGGAGAAAGATCTGGACTCTGAAAAATCTGCTCATCATGGTCTTCTAAAAGTCTGCTTAGAGGATAAGCAATAACAGAATGACCTGCATGGGAAAGGGCTGAGGAGTCACACAGTGAGAGTGCAGCTATCAAGGACTTTGAGAGGGCAGAAACCAGGCGTCAGGGCTGAGAAAATCTGAAAAGTTTCCTGAACTTCACTGCTAGCTCAAGGGAAGAACAGATTATGAAAATGTTTGGTGGTGGTGTTTTTTCAGAGAAATCATACAAAATATTAAAAAAAGTTAATTTTAAAACTATTTAAAAAGTAATGTGAAATTATGTGTGGACCAAGCATGGGTTAAGCCTTGGGCTTAGTAAAATTTACTGCTAAAAGAAACCATGTGTAATTAATAAGTACCCTATTCAAGAATGAGTTTAAAATGTTGCTTTTCAAATTATATGCAGTATCACCTAAACATTATTTTATTTTTACTCTATCTCAACCATTTTATTAGCAACATATCTAATGTGCTAACATCTCTAATGTGCTGACTAAATGGATCTTCTATATGTATCTTTGTAACAGCGCAGATGAAGGGTTCTGTTTACTTTTCTAATTGTATTTCCAGGACTGCAGAAAAGCTTTTGGCCAAATGACTTTGTGCTGCAGTTCAGCAGGAGCAGAGGGAATATGTGCTTCTTTTCCAAAGAAGTCACACATAGTAAGGAGATCAATTTTGTGCTGAAAAGAACAGTCTATTTTGTTGTTTCAAGATCCATGAATAGACATGGTAAGTGAGGATGAACTCAACTAATTTCAGAAATCTGAAGGTCTCCAGCACAGGTTTTTGAGAACATTTGCAAACAGATGCCTCTGGGAAGTTTCGAGACTACCTACAGGTCACCTTGTATCCATTGATTCCTTTGGAAGCAGGCACCTGATTGTCAGTGCAGTTTTGAAAATCTCATTAAGCCTCTGCTGCAGATTTGGAGTCCTAATACGTGGCTCAGGGCGACAAGAAACAAGCTTCCCATTCACTAAGTGTAGTTAATACAAATGTAATGCTTATATATGTTTTAATAAATTATGCTATTGGATACTTAAAAATAAAACAGAGTTATTAATGGCATATTTTCTTAATCTCAATTTTTTACAACTTTTGTGCTGTAATTGTACATTCAGCTTGATACAAATTAAAAAAATACCTTGTTTAATAAAATTGAAGATGTAGCAAACTCTTTGCTAATGTAATTTAAGTTTTCTACAATAGAATTTGAATAAATGTATGTTAAATTTTCTGCTTAAATAAACACGTACATGAACAGTATGTAGTAAGAAATATCTACCTGGAGTAAAGGCTATGTGCAGTTGCATTTTTTAATGATTACTCACAACATTAAGAGCAAACATTTTTAGAATAACAAGGATAAGTGCAAATGAAAACCAAGATTAAAAGCAGTTATTCAAATAAAGGTCCCATGATTCAGATGTGTGATTTATATCACTGTGATTTACATGTCAATCGATCGTGCTTACAGTATTTTCCTCTAATGCAATTAAACTCACAAATTGAAGACCATATAGTTGTATTGAGCTTCTAAGACATCTTTTTAATCTCTCTGATTCCATTTTACTCATCTATTTAGAGAGAATAAAAACTTTTGTCTTTTATGGGGGAAGGTACTATGCAAATGCAAGTGATATTATACAGAATGGCAATTGAAATGGTAAAAGAGCAAAGGGTTTTAATAAAATGACAATTCAAGACATATGTAAGTGTCCCTGTGTGAATGTTGATTGAAATGAGGAAAGTTAAGAGTGAATTTTAAGTGCCCATGGAAAAATGCATTGAATGTTAAGAGTAAATTAAGAAGTGCACAGGCCAAGGGACAGAACTGTCTCAGAAACGGATAAAGAAAGAACTGAAATATTCCTTTGAGGAACTGGGACAAAGGATCACTCAGCCCTTGATAACAGTGCAAAGCAGGTTGGGGAATAGGCTGTGGGGAGCACAGACATAGTGACACTTCAAAAGACATAGGAACTTTTTCAAGTTGAAAATGCAGTTAGCGACAGATTTGGATCTGAAGAGGGAAAAAAGCAATAGTGAGCACAGCTGGATATGATCTTTGATGTTGAATTACACAAGGTTTAAGAAGAATTAGGGCCTTTAGAAGATACTGTCATTGGAAATTCTAAGGGGTGACTCCAGGGCAGAGCAAAGGCCAAATTTTCCTCTGTGCTCTGCAGCCCAAAGCTGCTGTTGGCAGTCGCTCTGGTAGGGCTGGGCCAGGTGAGCCTGGCACACATCACTGTGCAGGCACTCACAGCTGCTGGGAGGTGCCCACTCTGAAGTGTCTAAATGAAGCAAACAACAAAGGTGAAGGGACCAGCAATGGCCTCGCAGGGGCACAGGAACCAGCTTTGAGATATTCCTGCTGGGCCTTGTGCAAAGCCTGCGTGTCAGGCGGAGGCTTTCAGAGACTGCTCTAAGGATGAGTGGCATGGGAAGGATGTGCAGGTACTGATACATGGAATGATGGGTAGGCTGCCAGTCCTCTAGGTAGGCTATGGAAATTACCCTTTCCTGATTTCAGGGGTACAAGAGTTGTAGCAGGAGTCTTTCAAATTTAAGTGAAGATTGCCAAATCCCCAGTACGTTGCTGTGATGTTAGCAGAATGATAAAGAACCATGAGAAGATGACTGCAGAAAAGAAGGATGTCACCTAGCCCTTCTCATACTAACAGGGTCATCCACACTAGCAGTATAAGCCTTTTCACTGCACAAAAGGTACTGCTGAATATATTAGATGTGAGTTGTGCCTTTTAAGAAAACCTTTTTTTTTCCTTTTTTCAAAATGTGCATGGGATTGTGTGAGTGGGGCAAATGAACACAATGGGGAGAATCTGTGACTCGCTAATGGACACTCTCTCAAAAAAGCAGAATAAAGCCCTCCAATTTCCAGCATTACCTGGCTAATGTGAGAGCTGAGGAGGAAGGCAGAAGAATCTCACCTTCTTATAGGCTGAGGCTATTTAGTCATCCAGAGTATGGAAAGCTTACTGAAAATGAGGAGAATGATGTCTCTGTGAAAGGACAGATCTTTGCAGTGAGTAGGAATTTAATGCCGAGCAGCCACATATTGCTGCTGGCATCTAAAATCTCCCAGCTGGTCTGCTCCAGAGTTTGCACACCAAAGAGGAACAACAACCAATACAAGAGAAGGGACCATCCCTGTAAGTCCCACTGTCCTTCAGCTTGTCAAGTCAACCTGTCAGACAGTCAAGTCAACAATAACAAAGAGTTTCAGTGTCAAAGGATATTTTCTCTGATAGCCCAATCAATAAAGTCAATTCCTCCTCTGCACCATGCCCTTCCCTCCCTGCCTTTGAATTTGTACAATTGCCACTAATGGGGTCTCACTGGTGAAGACAACAGGTGAGGAAACACCTGAAGTTTTTACAAAGCCTAGTTTAAAAAAGGTCATATCCTTTGAATTGAAAAACAAGTAAATACATAAAAATCAGTCATTTCAATGGATTCCAACAGAGGAAACCATAGGACACTGAAATATACTCAGCCTAAGATAAGGCTGTCTTCTCACTTTTCGTTATTTTACTGTCTGCTCAACTGGTTGGCAGTTATGATGCTGACAGTTTAATCCTAATTTCTAAATCAGTGTCAACAACTATTTCTTTCTCTGGAAATGATACAGAAAGATCATAAACGACGTAAAGCATGATGCCAAACAATCCCTTTCCTTTTGGAACACCAGGAGAAGGAAAAAAAAAAACACCTAAACCCTGGAAAATATATCCACAGCCATTCCTTCTTCCTAGGAAAGAGCAAACCAAACACAGTGTAAGAAATACTTTCCCAGCTGGTGTGGGCAGTTAAGACTGTCAGGAATGTGACTAAATTACCTTTGATTCCTTTGCTTGTTTCATTTGCAGATACTTGTGCTTCTAAAATTTAGAGTGGCAAACTGAAAAAATCCTACTGGATCAATCACTCTGTGCTTTTTCTGAATTAAAAAAGATCATCACTACAGGGGAGACAAGGAGTACTGACTTCAGTCTCCTAGGGAACAATGGTTGTCTGGATCAAATATAGACTTGCTATATGTCCTTTGGGCACAACGTTTTGGTTGTATAGGGTTGTTACTGTGACCTTGACAGGGGCCCAAATGTGTGAAAGAGGTAGCCCACTTTATGCTACTGCATGAAATGGAACTTGAGAAGTAAAACTGAACTTTGTTGCGAACCACTTCTTGCAGGCACCATACTTCGTGCCAGCCTACCTCAGTGGAATAGATCCCTTTTAGCTTGTCTTTTTTACCCTATATTGCTGACTAATAGAGTAAAAAACATCCTTAATTTCAGTAATGATCTTGGGAAGCTTCATAAAAATAAATGCTCACCAATGAAGGCTGGATTCAGAATGTTATGATAAAAATGCTCTCCAGTATTTTCCTAGGAAGCTTCATTGTGAAACCTCTGTCAGCAAGCTCTTCCCAATTAGCTTGTGCTACCCTATCCTGGAGCCTGGTACTGGAAAGTGCACAATATCCACAACTCCCGCTGGAATCAGGGCAATCGTGTTACCGTCAATGTTTAACATGTTCTCCACATCTCACAGGATGTGGTCTTCAAGCTCCAGTTCACAAGCACATGTGCTTAACTTAAGCATGTGAGTAGTCCCATTAACACTCAAGTGCTTAAAGTTAACCATGTATGTAATTGCTTGCAGGGCTGGTTCCTTAATTAGCTACACTCATCCTTTAATCCTCCCTGTCTTTTAACCTCTGCACTGTTACATGCCTCAGTTTCTTTAATCAGATAACGAACATTAGGGAAGTTGTTATTTACTGCTTCTGCTTCAAGACTTGAACTAAAAAAAGATAGACCCTTTGGAGAGACTTACTATTAAACATGAAAAAAATAAAATGGCATAAAAAAGATGTTTGCAACTTCTGAAAAAAATCTTAATTTCCCTTTTCTTAAAGGACTTTTCACTCTTCCTGAAGTCATTCCTTGATGAGATTCTCCCTAAGTTTAAAAACTGCACATTCAGTATATGATAAACTTCCAGGTTTAACTAAAGCCCTGCCACACTTTCAAAGCAGCAAATCAAAACTGAAACACAGCAATGCAAAGAAGACAGAGTGGCCACACTAAAGCAAAACCTACTGCCAACAACAGCAAAAAAAACCCAACAGCAAAACCTCCCATCAATTAAGTTCTAGAAATACAAAATAGAACAGGGGGAAAAAAACCAAACCAAAAAACCACAACAAAACACCTCTGACAAAAGTAGTTTTGAAGAGGACATTTTTCAATTACTGTTTTTCATTAAAAGTTTCTGCTAGTTGCACTTGGATATGCTGGTTGTGCTGCCTGCTTTCTGCCAATCTCTCCTTATCAACTCCAAGGGTGCCAGGAGGGCAGGAAAGCACATTTGCAGTCGTCAGGTTTCACTGCCTTTTCTACTCCCTTGACCTACTTTTTTTCTCCTAATCTTTAAATTTATTTTTTTTTTCAGCACATTAGCATTCCTCCAATTTTTTAATTATTCTCCCTAGTAATACCCTGGAGCCCACTGCTTGTACTTTCTTTCTCCGCTTGCTTTACGTCTAAGTAATGAGCACCTATACCATACTTTACCATAGTCTAACCCCCTGTAGTTCCTTTACTTCATCTGTATGCTGCAAGCTGTCCCTTTTGGAGAGCTGCCTTGCAGTTTGACAACACTGGGAGTCAATTCTTTCTGAGATGATTTCCCTGTCAGGTTCACTGCTACTGAAAACAGGACTACTGACAGCATAGATTTTGAATGCAGCCGTGAAAATTGCTTCACTATAGTCTTCCCCCAACACTGCATTATATGGTACTCCATTGGCTACTGGGCTGGGAATTCTTCTCTGTTTGTAAGTCTGCTTTTCTTGACCACGTTATTTTGAACGCTTCATTTCATGCCATGTACTGAAAAAGGAATAAAGTATCATAGCAAAGCATTAGATGCTTACCAAAAAGAGGAATGCTAGCCTATCCAATTTTCCTACAGCATTGCTCACTTGATACAGCGAATAAGCCTGAGGTCCAATATGATTCCTTCTTAATGTACACTGAACTGTACCACTTTCTTCTTCAAGCCAGTCTGCCGTCGAGCCAGATGCACCCTATTCACCTTCTCATTACCATGATCAATCTTCTCTCTCCTGACCAGAATTTAATCCCATTAAATCACTAGGCTTGCAGTAAATGCGTATCATACACACGCATGCTTGCCACAGCAGATTACCATAACTGCCTTTATTTTTGGAACATGCACTCAAGGCTGCCCCAGGCTAATCCATACAACAAACCTGCTGCATGGCTGCAGGAAGCTGGGAGCGGCGCAACCCTCCCACGCAAGGGAAATGCAATGCAGGGCATTGCTTGGAGCTCCCAGACCTCCCTGCTCTGTGCTCCAGGATTGCTGGGTTTGGGCATGGCTGGCAGGGGCAACAGAGCAAACAGCGTGGATGTTATGGGCCTGTTCTACACCTTGTACAGCTGCTCATGGCCGGGCTGGCAGCTGGGGGAGCTCCATACCTGAACTCCACGGAGGCTTCTATATATCCTGCTGCAGTCCAGTTTTCTGTTTTATTGAGATTTTTGATTATTTGCCCTAAAACAATATTAGAGTGATAAAGGTCTTGGCTAGAGGAAAAATGTTCCAAGTCATTCAGTAATTTGTAGCTGCCAATGTTTCAACTCGTTTGGGTCACTAGAGGGTGCAGATTAGCCTCTTCAGGCTCAGCCTGGACATTTGTGTTGTGACATGTAAACCCAGACAGCCTCCTGATTTACCCTATTAAGTGCTTCAGAAAGGAGGGGTGAGTTACTCATTTTGAGTCTGTATGCATGTGCTCAGTTTCCCTTTTACGAGCACAGGCTACCAGAGTGCTACGTTATGCAGAGCAAAGCATTTCATACCTGTCCTGCAAGATATTTGTCAGTATAACTTAACCAGAATAGCAACATAAACACTTAGGTATGGCTTATTTAGCCCTTTAATAGTCTGAAAGCAGCACATACAAATTATGTCACTTATTTTTAAAACGGAGACCATAGCCCAGAGAGATTTTTAGCCTGTAATTGATCTCTTTTCAGATAAGATGTATAGAGTTTTCAGTAGATTTGTATTACTTTCTCTGTGTGGCTTGCCAAACGATTTTCCCCATTTGAGTGCGTCTAATAATGGAGTTTTATAATTTAATGGTCTCTAAACTTCTTAGGATTAACAAAGCAGCAAAGAGATAACAGGTTACATTTGAATTATAGTGTTAGTAACTTCTACATTTAGGTACATAAATACCTGTGACCTAAAGGGTATTTTCTAAGCTATAAATACACAGTTACTAATGCTTTTTCACATTTTATGAAAACCATGACGGTTATGTCTGAATCTGTTTTTTGGTTTATGTGGCAATAGTTTTAGGTCACACTTTAGTCTAGCTATTGTAATGAACAATTTGGATTTACAAATATTCTTGCCAGGGAACTTGTGGTTTGGAAAACAATGAGGATGAGAAACCCTTCCTTGCTCTCTGAGCAGGCTAGACTCTTAATGAGAGATAATGGTGATGAGCTATAAAGAAGAATGGTCCAACAATGCTCTCCTGAAAGATAATCACCTAATCGTCCCAGAAGCTGCACAGGACAGCATCCTGAAACGCTTTGCTGAACAAAAGCATCTGCCCAGAACTTAATTAACAAAAAGTTAGGCATTTAAGACTACTTAAGAAAGTTAAGATAATTCAATCAAGAGTGTACCTCTGAGTTCACATGGTCATTAGTGGTTCTATTGAAGATCTAAGTTATTGCAACAAAGAAGCAGAGAGAGTATTTGTAAACTGTGGCAGAAGAAAGCATATACAATATTTGTATGGTAGATATAGCCGGATTCACTTGCTGGACCACAGGCAGAACAATAAATACTATTAAGTGAAATAGTAAAATGATGGGCAAAGATTTTAACTTCTTAAAGACAATTTTTTTTTGTGAAATAGTCAGGAGTTACAGTGTGAATTTAATTCTTGATAGTACTCAAATTTACCATGCTGCACAGGAGTCAGAATTTCACAAAATGTTATTAACAACCTGAAAAATAATGTCTCATGCAGGTTATCTAACTGCCAGGCGTACATGTAACAGCATAATTGTGGCAGTGTAGAGAGCTTCTGGATGCCAGTTTGTCTGTTATTATTATTTTTATGTCTACAATTGCCTCTGTGGATCATGAGGTCTGTTGCACTGCAGAAGTGGATGGGCAACTAAGAATGCTGAAACAGATTCAATAACCTGTTGGAAAGCTGGGCTGCAGATACAGAAAGTTACTGACTCTCAGTCACACTCCATCGGAAACAGGGAGGTCTGAGTCGGGAAAGAGGATATAGTAAAGACAAAATAAAGAAAATAAAAATATCCTATTTTTCTACTGTGGAAAATAATGTCCTTACTGTAACAGGGAGCTGCTAGTGCAAAAGGAGAAAGTAGGAGCAGCAGCATTTTCAACTTTTCCAAAAGGCACCTGAAAAAGTTGATGCCTTTGAGAAGTGTATCAGGAACTAAATTAAGAGAATTCATTAATTACAAA
This sequence comes from Grallaria varia, assembly GCA_013396735.1. Taxonomy (NCBI): domain Eukaryota; kingdom Metazoa; phylum Chordata; class Aves; order Passeriformes; family Formicariidae; genus Grallaria; species Grallaria varia. Next base: position 383,839 of record VWZG01007029.1, read on the forward strand.
AATTTCTCTGGCTACCCAACAGCAAACTGCATATTTAAGACATTCTAATAGAAAGTTTGCTCTTTTCCTGACCCGTTAGATAACCTCAAATAATTTCACCACAAAGAACGAGTGCAGTGCTGGAGAAAGGGCCTCTGAGGAGTGGGTGGCATGAAAGGGAGACCCAGTGTCCACTCAGGTCATCAGCAGGTGTGAGATGTCCCTGTCCAGGCAGAGCTGGCACAGGCACATGCTCTGCAGAGCCAGTTCCCACGTGGCAGCTCTGCTTTTGGCCCCCTGCGGGCAATGCAAAGGGGACAAGCTCTGCTGAGTCAGGGCTTGGCCCTGCATGACCATGTGAGGTGTCCCTGCAAGGGTGACAGGGATAAAAACTCTGTGAGGTGGCTCTGAGTGGAGCCTGGTGAATACAGTAGAGCCTTCCACACGCAGTCAGGGCAAGGGCAGTGCTAATAAGGGGCTAAATCAAATAACAAGAAAAACATCATCAATTTTCTCTGATAATTCTCATCCCAACAAATGAGGCAGCAGCAGCAGCAGACAGAGTTGTGACTGGTGCCATTTCTCTGCTGAGAGCTGGAAGACTGTAAAACCCACTGACAGCAAAAGAGCAACTGCCCAGCAGGGAGATGCCACAGGAGCTGCAAGTGTAGCCTGATACTGTATGGGTTATTTATGTGAGGATGCTGTGTAGAGAAATGTATGATGGATATTTAGGTTACACTTAAATCCATGTGGACATCTCCTCACAGTCAATATTTGAAAGTGGAGCACAATATAAGACTGGAGGAAATAAGGGTCTAATTTTCTTCAGCTGTGGAATTCTTTACAGAGCAATTGTTCTAGAATTGATTCTATTCTGAGTCAGATACAGCTTAGATAAAGGTGGTTTAATCAAATTTTAGTTAGTTCTGGTTCAGTAGTCCCTGCCCAGGAAAAAAAGAAAACAGCACAATGAAGCAATAGAAAAACCTACTATAATGTACAAAAATAACATCATTAGATGAAAAGATTTGAATCAAAATTCCTAGTCCAGAGTAGATGTTAAAGTCATGTTCTTTTACTCATGAATACGGGACATACACTGCAATATAATGCTGGTTTTTAATCTATTCCTTTACTATTTATTTTCTGAGAAGTAAATATAACACTTTTCTTCCAAAGGTACCTTTATAAGCAAAGATAGATAATTTCTTTAAAGAATACTATTTTTTAGTATTTTGTCTATATTCCTTGCTATGGTGCAAAAGAAAAAAAATCACAGTGTTTTTCTTTTCTTTTTTTTTTTTCTTTTTTCCAATTTCTCTTTTCTTTCATTTTCTTATATTGTTCTTGCCCTTTTCTGAACATAAACATCTAGATCACTGAGGAGATCCTTGAGCCTCCACTAATTATTAGCATTTTGATACAGATTCCAGTCAATGACCTATGGAATAAAAGCACTATAGACTCTTATCAGTCTATCAGGAGAGTTTGTCCTAGTCTTGAGTGTCATTTAGGAAAGAGGTTCTCTACTTTGTGATCATCTACATTTATTGTTTAAAAAGTAATTAATCCTAAAATAATTAATGCCCAGTTATATTGTTATCACATATCTGTAGGCTTCTGTTCACTCTACAAATATAACAGGATTCACTCTTTTTTCATCCTTCATGGTTCAATCCCTAGAATTGTAATTCATGGTCAAGATATCTGTCAACATATTGCTCCTTTTGCTGGTTGATAATTCACAGAACAATAGAAACTATATTCCAAGCACCACCTGTCTTTTTAATAATTCAAGATATTAAATAAATAAAATGAAGTATGTACCTGCCGCCTTATTTCTTTAAACTTGCTCATCCCCCTCATGCACATTTCATGATAAAAGCTGCAGATTGAGAGACATTGATTACTCATCACCACAGAAAGGAAAGTTTCAACCATGGAAAATTTTGCTTTTCTAACTTACTGTTTTCCTACAAGAGAAGACAACTTCCAGTTGCTGTCACTACAAGTGCGACAGTTGCTTAAGTTATCCAAGTTCCATGCATAAAGTTTGTGTATTTATACTATCTATGCTTTTAAACAATTATAACAAAATTCAAATCCCTTCATATGGAATGAAGTTCAACACAGTATTTTTAGAATATCAATTATTTTTACTTTTTAGTAAATAAAAATCAGCATTTTCTATATTTCTATAGTTTCATTTTCTTTAACTTTTCAACTGAACTAACTTACTATGTGAATTTTAGATGTAGGTATTGAGCCCAGCAAAGTTAGAAATGTGATTGTTACATCCATGGCAATGTTCTGCTCTGGTCTCCATCATGAAAGTGTTTTGTTTGCTGAAAATGTATCTCCAAAGCCTAGTTTAAAACAGAAAACTACGTTTTGATGCTTTAGAAGCAGGGAACTGACCCATGGGGACCAAATCCACATCCTCAAGGGCAGCTTAATGATCTTCATGCCACCAAATTGATTGTAATTGTGCGTGGCCACTTTGAGCATCTGACTTGACAGTCGTTCAGTGCCATAGACCGTCTTTAGTGTGTTTCATTTTGTAATATCTATTTTGAATGTTGTTTTTCAATCAGCATAAATTTGAATAATCAAACTTCTTTATTTTTAGCAAGAAGGAGTCTGAAATGTGAGAATTCACTGTTCTGTACTTTCCCCTCAAGCAATCTGTGGAAAGGCAATAGCTCTATTTCACAGATAACACACCCATTAGCAGCTCAATCTGCTTCTTCTGACCAGTGGGATTATGTCACACATGGTTTTGATATCAGAATTGAAAGCAGCAGGTATCCCCTTTAATTCATTTTCCCCTGCTATTTCAGACATGTATCTAGTTAGATAACACGTTTTGCAACTTACTGAGAAGCAACAACAATTTTGATAACTGAAGAATGGTTATTAACCCCCGAAACAAATAAACAATGTAGGGAGAAGCCAGACATGGTGTGGATGGGCAGGGAGGGGAAGGGGGATGGCAGAAATTCAGCTGACAAACTTCCTTGCATACAGCCTCTTGCAGCCTGAGGGTTTTCTGAGTTGTAAGAGAAGCCTTACCCAACTACTGCACTGTGATGTGGGTGATCTCTGGGGCATAAACTGGTTCAGTTGGTCAAATTTCTAACATGACCTTGTCATCCCATGATATGAGGTGGTTGAACAAAGTTAGAGGTTCTGAGTAAAGAAATACAAGTCTGCTGATTTCTGTGGCAAACCACCACTGTTAGTGATTGTTTTCGCCTGTTACATAAGATCATGTTGTGGTGTTGTTTGTTTGGTGGTTTGTTTTGTTTTGTTTTTTTCCCCAGCTGGTGTTGAAGATAACAGCTTTTTTGGAGAGATGACAAAATGAAACACCCACAAAGAGAGAGGAGCAACCAGTGCTGGTGGAAGCAGAAGCTCATGTGTCTGTGACTGTTGCTGCTTTGGAGACCACAGGTCAGAGAAGGAAGGCCCCCCACTGCCTTATCTGTCCCTCTAGATACAGCAAGTGACTTCTAGTCTTAAACTGAGGCTGATTTTTTCAATAAAAGGTTCACAGCATCATAAGCAAGAGTTACAGGTGACAGTAAAGGGCCTGACGTCATTTGGTTTCCTTTGATACACGTCCTCACTCCAGCCAGGCCCCAGTAGCACTAAGGAGTTGAGGAGGGAGCTGGATGGGATAGCCAAGATGATTAAAAAAAAAAGTTCTGTTGGTTCCACCTGCACTTTTATCACTGACACAAATTTATATAGTCCCCAGATCAAGGGCTAAATAAATACCTGAATAAATCTCACCTTTCTGTTGAATAATTTCTGACACACCACTTTTAGTCTTCAGACTTTGCTCTCTTTGAAGGGTTTTGTTCTGCCCAGCTATATACATAATGTGCAAAAGGAGATTCTTAGCTCCTGCTTGAGGACTTAGAGACAGCTGCTTCGAGGTGTCTTGAGAAACCTTGTGCTTCCTGTTCCTGCGGCTACTCAACATCAAAAATAATGGAGAAGAAAATGAAGGGGGGAAAAAAAAAAGGTGGAGGAAGGAAAAAAAAAAGAAAACATTTCAGAGGGGTACTATGGGGTGAAAGAAGGTAATACAGCATTATAGCTCGTATCTCTATCTATTTCTTGTATCTTCCTGTGAGCAGCATTCTGGATGAACTTTTCAAGGACTACTTAACCTAAGACAAGCCTTTAGTCTCTGAAATAGGGATCAAACCTCTGAGCCCTCCTGCAAGAGCCCTTTACTCAGCAGGAATGGGAATAAGGGCAGCCTCTTGTGTAACTTTCATATGCATCCTCACCCTCTTACTCAACAAATTTGCCTTCTGTGCTGCTTTAAAGCCCACACAGAATTCCTTGGTGCTGCAAAGATGAAGCCTGCAAAACCTCTGCGCAAGTCTTGCCAGCAGCGTGCCCGTGTCTCCGTGGATTTGCACCACGCAGCATCGTTAGCACTTAGACTGCGAGGTGCTAGGGCTAAGGACCGTGGCAGTGACAGCTTTTGTCAATTGGTGCGTGCAGCTGTGGCATTTGAATGAATCATAATCGTGCAGGATCACACTGCCGAGTGGTGTCACCGGCCTGCCCTGTCAGGCAAAACACTCTATATTGCAAAATGAATGAAATGGAAGTGAAAAGGGCCTTGGCATATTTAAGGAAGAGAATGGTTTTATTCCTGCTCTAGAAGGGGCCAAAAAAAATAAAAAAATAAAATTGATTGTCCAAGTGTGCACATATTATAAAGCTGTCATTTACAGGAATGAAGCAAAAATAAATTCCCTTGCTACTACTGACATAGTCTAATAACCTTCATTGCTTGATGTAGAATCTGCCCAGAGCTAATGACTTCAGGTCTTGCTGACTCCGTGTGGCTCTGTTCCCAGAGTCCTCCCGAGCATATGGGGAAAATAGCCAGGTTTTGTACAAACACAAATGTTTGCTCGAGTTGAGCCCAGGACCAATGCAGTCTAACCATCATCTTGGGAAAGGAAGTTTTGTTGCCAAGTAAAAATTTAATCTGGAAGCTGAGAGTCAGTAAGAAATAGAGTTGTTTCCTCAGACAGTCTTTCTCTGCTATGAAAATCAAATCCATGGTAAGAGGAGCAGATTGTAAAAAATTGTGCTAAGATGATATCTAAATACCTCCTAAAAAAAGATTTATGATTGTAGTCTAGTCCTGAAGGGAATTTGCAGAACTGCAGGACCACTGGCACTGATGTGGGGATTGCAGACTGCACAAATTAGGCTCTAAATAATGGATCAAAAAGAGGAGCCTCAAAAGCTACTTTTTATTGCTCTTTGGGGAATAGTGCAGACTATTATAAAATACTGCAGGTTGTGAAGCTCCAATGGAATTGTGTAGTTTAAAGGAAAAAAAGCCTCAAGGAAGATGAGGAAAGCTCAGTGGCAGTGAGCTTGGCAGAGCTACACCTCTGTACAGTAGAAGACAGTGGTACACAGGGCAGGGATGTTGGGAGGCCTGAAGATGGACACAACTCACCCCACACAGTGTTAAGCCCCCTGCCCCTCAGCTGCGTACAACGTAATGTAAATTTGCCACGCGTGGGTGATTCAGATGGTCCCTGTCAATCCTACATTCTTAAAATAAAGCAAAGATGATTATATGACCTAGTGAAGAAGAGCATTCATGGGATAATGGCATTCAGGTGTATCTAGTGGGTTACTGATACCGTGATTTATCTGAGCATGATGACACCGGGAATCATTTCCGTTCCTTGTGTCAAAAGGAGCAGGCATCACCAGCATAAAACGGCTTTTGTTACTCCAGGTTTTATTATAAGATGGCCAGACCTGTCCACCACTAAAGCTCTATAGTATGGTTATTTACAGCTCTTTCGTTTCTTAAGTGATTTTTGGTTGGAGAAAAAGAAGGAAAAACCAAAAAATCAATTATGATCAAGATCTAAATTAAATAAAAGTTAAATATAAATAAGTACCAGATCAAATATAAATTGAAATACAGCAGAGAACAGTAGTTTATTTTCACCTGAAACTTAAACAGGCCAATAGCAGTGAACACTTAGCTATCTCCAAGCACACCAAGAGCTTGCTTGCCAGACTCAATCTCTGGTGACCAGCTCTTTGCAGCTGCATGCAAGATTCAGTAAGAAAACAGATGGTACACTGGAGCTTTGCTTGGTGAAGAATAATAGATGAGTAGATAGAGCCTCTCAATCTCAGAGTGGCACACAGGGTGATCAGAATCCTAATCACAACCATGCTGTGATAAAAGGCTCTGGATGAAGAATGAATTAAGGTGGTTTGTCTGTTTTATCAATAAAAGTAATAGTAAGATATATTTGTTACAATTCTTTAAGCAGAAGACTACTTGCAGGAGTGATACATACTGCTTATAAAGCAGCGTGAAGTGGGATAAATCACCCTGTCCATTTAATGCTTGTGCATTTGCTGCTGCTCCATTATCAGCAAGATTATTCCCTGCATTCTGTAAAAACGGATAAGAATATATAAAAAATATGCAGACCAAAATTCTCCTTCTGGCATCTTTTGTCCCCTTACTGTGCAGGCTGGCACAGGTTAGAACAAAAATCATTTGCTGTTTTGTTATTATGATACATGATAGACTAATGCAGGATTCTGTCATGTAGAAATATTTGAGCAAGATTTCCATATTTGAAAAACAATTTCACGTCAAGAAGGTAATAACAAGTGAAATAACATCGATATAAGTAGAATATTAGGACAGCCAAAAAGTAATGACATTGCAGCCTATGGTATTAGAAGGGAATAGCTTAAATTATTCAGCAAGTAAACTGATGTCATGTGGTCAATTCACTGCATGTTTCACGTATCCCAATTAGAATTAATGCAATAATAAAGATTGATTATTAAGTAATAAACAGTGGCCAAACAAATTACTGTAAACATAAGTCAAATCTGCTAGGACAGCATATCTCTCTCCCTCCAGTTTGCAGAACAGCCCTTGACACAAACCAGAACTGAACAAGCAATTTGTCACAAGTATTTTCAGACTTCTTCATCCATCTTGTAAGTATATATCAAGCTGTCTCAGAAGAAGTCGCTGAAAAATCTGTGAACATTGTTTTCTCAGTGTATTACTGTCCAAGAGGTGATAATCAAAAAAAGGTATTTCTTTGGGCTTACATATATAAAACTGCACCACAGTTGCTCATCCTGGTTAGAATGAAACATGATAAACAGGGAGGTCATGCGTTTTTGTTTTTATTGCAGCTCCAAATTAAATTGATTAAAGTAAATTAATTTATGAAGTTCTAGACTTTTGGCTCAAAGTAAATAATGATTCATGCTACAGAGATTTTAATACTGAATCAAGCTCCTTCACAAATGGTGATTCAACCAGACAAACTGCAAGGCCTCCCAGCTTTCATACAACGCCATTCCTGCCTTCTTGACTTTCAGATGGTGTCAAATGGTACAAAGTTTTGCCATGACACAGTGGCAGAGAATCTGTCCTAACACCTTCCTTCGAAATCATTGTAAACAGAGCATTTTCATTTTTGGTACAAACTCGTCTTTCCCATAGCTACAAAACTGAAGCTGAATCTTGGATTCCACAGGCTTACACAGAAAGGATTTATTAGCTAAAACAAAACCCTTCACATGCCACGGTTTTCAGTCCGTGGGATGGGATTCAATCTCATTTCACATTCAAACACTGACAAAAACTAAAAACCACCTGTGTGTGGCCCCTCTGAGGCCTTCATGTTTGTTTTCATCTCTTCTGAGTAATTCCCATTAAACAGAACTTCTGGCATGGTGCTGTTGCTGACCTGTCCTCAAATGTTGCTCTTTATTGCTTCATTTTGCACAAGCCTCCAGACTGCATAAAGTTATAAGTCCATTGTTTCAAAAGGGTTTATCACTAACAGCAAGCCAAGGAATTGGAAACAGAAAAATTTTCACCTCATGGTGGACAGCACTGCTGTGAAAAGGCAGCTCCATCTTGCCTGTGTGGATCAACAGACGTGCTCACATGGCAAAAACTTTTCTATTTCATTAATATTTGGCATTAGATAACACAAATAATTCAGCTTTAAGTATTGAAGACCAATTACAAAATTCACAATGGACTACACAGTTGACGACAGAGTAAATACACCTGTGAAAGGCTTGAAGTAGCATAAAGAGTATGTTCCCCACTTTGAGATGTTAGAGGTGAAAAGTTGGAAGGCTTTGTTGCAAATTTACCTGATTAAAAATGTCTGTCCCCATTGTGTGTTGCTGTGGTCAGCGTGTGTAAGAAACACTTGGTGAGATGGGAATCCTTGTGGCCTTTTCGACAAAGCTTTCCTCCAAAGCTGCAGTAACCAGTATTCTCAGAAATCAATGCTAAACGTGGCAAGCTTGAAAGACACTACCTGTTGTTTCTAAACGTTCAAATAGCAAATAAAGAAATATGACACCACTGCTTGACGCCCTGGATACTTTACAGAGTATGACCCCTTTGTAGAGAACTTAACTGAGATCCAGCGCTTTTGAGACACTTGTTCCAACACACTCTGCTCTCAGCAAACCTCTCCTCTCTGTCTCTTGGCTTACTGCTCACTCCTGCCCTCCCAGAGATTTATATGCAGTATACTCCTAGATCTTGAGATAAACTAACAGGCATCTGAAAGAGACCCCAAATGAAATATTCATGAACTGTCATAACATTCATTACCATTTTATGATTCTCTTTACTTGGTTGAACAACAACGCTTTCTAGCACTCTATTAAATCAGCTAGCAAACTTTATAAATCACCAGCTAAACTACATGAATCTGCCACTTCTTAATGTACTGTTTGGGCTCCAAAAATACTTGAGTACATGGCAAAGTCATACAACTTATAGGACTCTTTGCTGCTGTTCTTCAACACTAATTTTTCTGGGCAAACTCTTACCGTATTAGGAGTTCACCATTTTTCTTATGGTTCAATTTGGTAAATAGATATGCAAAGAAACAGGTAAAATCTAACAGATATTTACTTTTGCAATGATGAAAATATACTGAGCTTATCTAAAAAAAAACCAAACAAATTTGTATGAATTTACCAATTAAAATCCAAACTTTTTGCTGAGCTATAGTGAATAGAATGGAGATGTGCACATCTGGCTAAAGATCTGAGGCTCCTAATGCTGGACTGAAAGCTAGCTCAGACTGCTAGGAGATGATGCTAAATCCTAGTGAATGAAAGTGGAAATGATTGGAATTGCTGAGGACACAGATAACCTAAAGAAGAATCAGACCTGTCCATTTCCATTAACATTGTCAGCTCTTGTTTGAGGGCCTTCTGGCCAGAGATCTTCCTGGCTGTCTGCCCTGCACTTTTCCCACCTGTCTGCAGGACAACAACAGCTCTCATACCAACTTTTATCAATGACTTGAGTCCAGGATCAAAATGGCCCTTTTATCTGTTGTATTCGCTGGAGTAAACACTCCATACCTTATTGTCTTCCTGTTTTTTTTCCCAGTTACATCAGGTTTATTCAGGCTGTTTCTCTCCGTGTTGTTTGCTAAAATCCAGAATCTATATAGCTCTTAGTCATGAAAAATTTTAGACAATTCTCTGATGGCTCTTTGGCCACATCAACCTAGTCAATAATGTAGTTGAGAAAAAACCCTGTAAGCTATTGAATAAAAACCCCTGACCCTGCCTCTAAACCAAACCAAAACTATCAACTATCTGCTGAATTTATTTGCTGTAATTGCACCTGACACCTGAAATGTTTTCAGCAGCATCTTCTCTGTTGATAACATTCTACAAGGTCACCGTTACAACAAATTTTGTGTTCTGAAACTGAAATTTTCTGTGTAGGAAGCTTTGGCCCCTTTTCTACCATGCCCTGGGTCCTACTGCTTTGCATGGCACTTGCCCCTGAAGCTCTGGAAGCCTAAGCATATTTTGAAGCTAATTCCTTTCCTCTAAGGAGCTGGTAGATAACCTAGAAATTATCTACACACAAGGTTGGCCTTCTGATGCCAGTCATCTATTCCTGAGCCTGAAGGTAAGCACAGGTTTAAGTGCTTTGTCAGGTTGGAGGAACAGAGCCAGGTTCAGGGCCACTGACATCAGCAGGAAACATCTACAGAGGCTAAATAACCTTTGGATTAGGCCAACAGTATTCATAACCATCACAAGAACACTTGACATGTCCACACATTTATACATCCATTAAAAAAAGTTATGAAAAAAGCAGAACATTTCAGAGTAGATTGTAAATTTTTGATAGATTTATTTGAAATTATAGGAGCTTTCAACTGTTAGTACAGAAACATTGCGCTAAGTGATATGAAGTATGATTTTGAAATTCAAGTTCAGAAAAGAAAAAGCACCACAGAGAAAATTATTATTTTGAATATGCTGACATATTAAATTTTTAATATAAAATTAAATATTTTCATTAGCCTTTCTTTTTTTTTTTTTTCCTAATACTTCTTTCTTGTCAGTAGCATGGAGCAGGCCAGAGATTTGGTTTTAGACTCAATTCTGAAGAATCTGTAAGAAACGCCAGACTTCATTTAATAAAAAGAAGCTAAGTCCAGTCTGGCATCCTGGTTCTGGCTTCATTGACTGCAATAGCAATACTCTCATTATCTTAAATAGGGGATATTTTATTATTGGTGATTAGGTGCTATCAAAAAAAGCTCTAACATCCTTCTTGGTTTTTATAAACACTTCTCTGTAGAGCACATATCTAAAAGGTAAGCGTACAAAGGTGAAAAATCTTTCCCTGGTCAGGTCTGAGCTTCTTTTGGAGAAGCCTGTGGTTGACATTAGAGATGTAGTAAGTAACAAGAAACATGTATGTACTGCAGCTGAACAGTAGATGTTTGCCTTTTTAATTTGGGAGGAATATTGACTTTGCAGATACCTTTCCAAATGTGATTTATTATACCTTATGGCAACAGGGCTGAGTGTTGCTGAGGTTAGCAGAGCAGTATGGCAAAGACACTAACAAAGCATTCACAAGATGGAAGTGATTGCAAATTTTCCATTGGAATATTTTGCCAGAGGAGAATTGCTTTTGATCAATCAAATATTTCTATACAGAACAAGTTTTTTCCTCAAAAGATTTCAGGTTATGAATGCTTTATTTTTAACAAGTTTATCTAACTGAAAAACAATCAAACAAAATCCCCACCCTTTTCTTTCATGAAACCTCATTTTCCTGCTCCTACATCTATCGTAATGCACTAACTTCAGACTTGGTATTGCATGACACAAGTAGTGTCCTCTGCAGGTATTTGACAGAAGACAGCAATTTTGTTGCACCTCACATGCAAGGGAACATAAAATCCAATACAAAAATTAATTATTAAAGTTTACTGTTTTAACTAAACTTGAAGACCACTGCTTTTCAGTTCAAGATATTTTGTGTGACCATTCCAACTTATTGTTGGAGTTCTGGATATGGCAGCTTTATAGTCTGTCAAACATTCCAACTGAGATAATACATTACAGGTCAAAAGTTGATTTGATGTTAATTGTCACATTCCGTAAGCTCCAGGTGAAATTTAATGCAATGATATCAAAATTCTGTGATACACAATACATCATAATGATACCAAAATTATTCTGGTTTCCAAATAACTAACACGTTTTGCTTGAGGTATTTAATTGTAACAGTTTCACTTTGGTTCCTGAAGCAATGACCAAATTGCTTCAAATCTGAATTGCAAAAATACCCCAAATCCAGACAAGAATTTAGAAGATTGGCTTATAGGTTTCCATCAGTCATGACAATGGCTTGGAAGTTACTTTTGTTAAAGTTGGACCATCTCTGTGACAGTATCTCACACCAATTTGTATCGTTAAAATGAAATATTCGTATTCTAGATGGAGAAGGTGAGCTTCAGTTGCTCAAATGTGTTTGTCTACTGACATTTGAGATATCCTAAGGTGTCAGTGACATCTCTGAAGGACTGGCAATGGGACATAGAAAACATCCAAGTTGGTCTGAGGCAACAGGCAAAGGCTAAACAGGATAACCCAGCCATCTAAAATGGCATTGGGTGTCTGGTTTTTGGGTATCTGAATTGTTTCTATAAAGCATGTAAATGTTATATCATTAATTCTACAACTCACTGGGTAGCTGGAAGAACACTTTCTACTGAATTATAAGAGAAGCAGCTATGAAGTCATGTTTTGCTTCTGATAGATATATCTTGACGGGTTAGTTATGGACCTTGTTCAGATACCTAATAATATAATGTTATGCTTGCACGCTAACAAATGAAAACAGAGGCCTTACTTGGGCGAAATCACAGGGGAAAAGCACATGAAAGTCACAGGATTGTATACCACGTGTGAAGTAACTATTATTCCTTAATCTTGCAAGGCTCTATCTAAGGAAATTTGTCTCTCTGCTTTACCCTTGGGCTAGAAGCAGCATTATTCCCATCTGAATTTAGTTGCCTAATTTTACCAAGAAATCTAGTTAGCAAAGCTTCCAAGACCCTTTTCCTGTCAGTGGGGTCAGGTGCTCTGAATTCCCTTCTGAAAGAGCCCAAGTTAAGCTTTACTCAATTGCTTTCTGGAAGGTTTACATTAAGGGATGAAATGTCAAGGGCAGGTAAGCTAATATCATTCTTTATGATCAAACAACAAAAACTTTAGGGGATTTTGTGACTACAGCAAGGATTTTGAAGTCTGCTTTGGTTCCCTAACTACTTTATTACCCCCTGTATCTTTCATCTCATATGAGAAAATCTGTTTTACATGAGATCAGAGAGACTGCCTCTATGGTAGTAGAACCAAAACATAATGGTTCAGGCTCTGCTTTCAGTTATATCCGCTTGGATTTTGAGTCACCAGTGGATATAATGAAATCACACAACATATGTATTGGCCATATTTATAGAGCTGAGAGATAATCAGATGTAAGATTACTTGAAATATAGTAGTATAATCAATAGATAGTAAGTAGGAAAACAATTAGATAACCTTTTAGGAAAAGCTTCCTGCCTTTTTAAAGTCAAACAAACAAAACAAATCAACCCCCTCTGAAATTTATTTAAGGAGTTTTGAATTTATGGAATTCTGGTTTAAGAATGGGAGCAACATTTTTAATATAGAACTCTAGAACTCAAACATAATAGATACGTATCACAACATGCCTAAATGGAAAGGTAGGAGAAATATAACTTTGAGAGGAGAAAATAATTAATTCTTCCTTGATGATTTTCTGAAAAAAAAAAAACAGACAATGAAATGAACTGAAATGAACTCTAAATAAATTAAAAGCTCAAGATTGCCTCCCATATCAGGTTTTGTTTGATAACAACTTTGATGTATGTGGGCAAGATGGAATAGCACAAGGCCAGTTGAACATCGTGAGACCTTTCTACTGCTCTCCTTGGGCATGGTCACAGACAAACCTCTGCAATTTATACTCTCATCACTGGTTCCTTATGCTCATTTTGCAGGCTGGGTTTTGGCAGTGCACATCGGGAAGTTGTCCTGGCCCCAGGCCCACCCTCTCTGACTTCTAGCCGTAATCCATTAGCCAGATAAAAGGAAACTTTTGAGAAGAGAGAAGGGAAGGCTGTAACAAGAGGAGCTGGCCTAAATCCAGACAGCGTATTCTCAATGGCTTCTTTAGAGGGAGTTTGTGATCACTTTGGTGCCAGCTGGGAGTACCATCAGACTTTCAGCATGACCAAGGCTCTGCCCCACAGTTTGATCTGCTTTGCTCAGCAAATCTCTTTGTTCAGACTTTCATCATAGCAGATGTCTAACTTCAGCTTCAGACATTTGAATGTCATCCAAACTAGCAACATCAGAGAGTAACGTCCCTCAAATTCCAAAAGAAAAGCTACTAAAACAGGAAACAGATTGCTACTAACACTGGGCTGGTAAATGAAAAGGGTGCCATTCTTTGATCACCGTAGGTCATTACAGTAATTGATACATTTCAGAATCAATTAAGTCTGCACCACTATCTCACATAATAGCAATTTTTTCATAGAATCATATAATAATTTGCGTTGGAAGGGACCTCAGAGATCTAGTTCCCCCCCACCCCCTGCCATGGACAGGGAACCTTCCACTAGACCAGGCTGCTCAGAACCCCATCTGACCTGGCCTTGTACATTTCCAGGGATGGGGCATCCCCAGCTTCTCTGGACAACCTGTTCCAGTGTCTCACCGCCCTCACAGTGAAGAATGCATTCCTAATATCTAATCTACACCTACCCTCGTTCAGTTTGAAGCCACTGCCCCTTGTCATGTCACTAAAACCCCTTGCAAAAAGTCCCTCTTCAGCTTTCTTGTAGCCCCTCTAGGTACTGGAAGGTGCTACAAGATCTTCCTAGAGCCTTCTCTTCCCTAAGCTGAACAATTGTCCAGTTCTCTGTATCACAAAGTGATGAAACATAATTTGCCATAATCTCTACACAAGTAAATATCAAGGGAATGGAAACAACTTTCATTTTGTGCCCTGTGATGAGACTTTGCTTCTTAGTGTGGTGATTTTGGCAATGTCAAAAATATAGGAAGTAATAAGGTTCCTGTACATTAACTAGCTAGAACTAGTCTCCAGACACCTGCACCAAAGGAGTTATTTCTCAGGAGATGAGTCCCAGGAGATTTTGAACATTCTGGATCCAATTCAACAGAGTATTTAAGCACGTATTATTTCACTTTAAGCGTAGGAGCAAATCCTTTATTTAAGCTATAATTCTCAGTGCCTAAAAGAACTAAATTCTGTTTTCCTAAATTCACAAGCAATACAACCATGAACAAAATAACTCAAGAGCTGGATGATGCAATTCAAGCCGTAAAGAATAAGCAGTAACAATGAAGACTGCTTGTTCTGGAAAGCCTGTTCCCATTAACTTACAACCTCTCTGCGTTGCCACTGCTGTCTTACATCCATGTTTTCTTTATCACAGCTAGGTAATTCCTAAGACACAGTACACAGCATTATTAATTTCCTGAACAGTTCTCCTCCTTGAATGAGGCAGATGTTCTTCAGTTCTATACTGGCTGTTGGCTTCAATTATTGCAGAGCCAGCTGAATGCTCCCTACCATCGCTGTTGTCATGCTAGCTGACTTGGAGAGAGCAGGCGTGGCCTGTGAGATGGCATTCATAGGCCTGCATTCTCCCCACTTTCTTGGGGATCCAAAGTAAATTCTCCTGTAAAAAACTTTCAACCAAAACCTGAAGAATTGTTTCAGACCCCGTTATTTTTCTTGAGCATATTTTTGGGATAAATACTGACCTCAGGGCATCTTTGCTTTGAAAATTTCAATATATTGAAGTCCTAATGAAAATAATGGGCTTAAGTGCTACCCCTCATCAGGACAGCCCTAGGATGCAGAATTTACTCCCCTGGGCACAGCAACATTTTAAGACTATTAGTTGACCTGAAGCAGTTTTTAATTCTGGTGGTTGAGAGTGAATTGAAGCATCACCACCTGTACCATTCCCAGGCAAATTTGAAAAGGCGACTCAGACATTTGTAGTGCTGTGTTCAGTTTTTCAGATCACTAAGACAATTTCTGCTTTGCAGACTATTAATATCCTGCCTGTTCTTGTTCTCAAAAATTTTTATGAGCAATTAAAAAGAAAAAAAATCACACCAGAATGAAAATTTGGCTTGTCAAGAAAAAAAATATCTGGTATCTGACTTACACATGGGAATTTGGACTGCTACAGTCCCCCTGTGAATACAATGTCTGTTTGGTGTCCAGCAGAGGAAAGAAGACTACAACATTCCATAGACATATTTTAGCCTTTTCATAATCTACTGGATGTACATTAGCCTGCTGAGGAGGCTTTTTTTTTTTTTTTTCATGTATTCTAGAATACATTTTGGGTATTTATGCTTTTTTCTCTCAGTTGTTGAATGCTGTCCTGTGACTTTGCTTAAAAAATTAAAAGAGAGAGACTCCAATAATCCATATTTAAAGAGTAATTGAATTATATATTTTCTCAAAACTACACATTCCAGCAACAGCTTTTTCATTGCTTCCAACCTATGTAAGTACAAGTTAGTTCAGTTATCTTCTGGCTATGATCCAGTCAGATAGTTAGATGCTTGAATGAACCCAGAGAAGTATTTTTACAGTGTAAAGGAATTTGATTCTTGGCTACAATACTTATCTTAAATTGCTTAGTCATGTGAAAGTATAATTTCACTAGCTAGCAGATACCCATCAAAATTTCACTTCCAACATGCCTTAGCTCACCAGCTTTGACCCTTATGTAAGGTCATCTACACAGCAGTTTAAATAAGTATGTACACGCTGGTAACTCACAGTGGGTTCCACTCATGCAGAAATGTGAGTGAACAGCTTATTGATTGCAGTGTCTGACATGACCTGCTTGTAATTAGGAAATCAATAACCTGTGTTCTTCCTCCCTTCACCACTCACCTTTTCCCAAATTTCAAAATATCTCTGCATTCAAATAGTGCTGATGTTCCACCCCAATTCTGCCACACAAGCATTTCTACAATGCTTAAATAATTTCCCACATTTTACTTTGGTCCAAAGGTCTAGATGGTTTTTGCAGAAGGAATTTTTGAAGTAGTACAGAAACAATGTTCAAGAGAGACCTTAAAACATGGCAAGGATATAGCAGATTTTGGCTGCTATTAAAATCATAGCTGCATAAGAATACTTGGCTGACAACACTGCCACATCATTGATGCCTCATTATTTCACCCAGCTGACAAAATAACTACAAAGCATGATCTTCTCACATCCTGCCATGTTACCACATGGTAAGGAGGCCTTAGCCCTTTGCAAAATGCTGTCTTTTAACTTCAGCACAATTATACCCAGTTGACATTCCCCAGTTAACTTCTTGCTAGATACTACTGGTCTTGTTCAGTAGATTTACGGAATGTTGTTGGACTTGAAAACATTTGAGGTTATTGCTCAAGAGTCGACAGGGCATGCAGATAAGCTAATGAAAGAGATCAAATATTTAAATACCACATGTAAAAGACTTCAGGCATCTTACATGGCAGAAAAAGAAAAGAGTCAGAAAAGAGTCAATTATGGGTCACAGAAAGAATCTAATAATAACCAAAGTAGGCCAAATGCAAACTGTCATCCTGGCAAAAATTTGAAAGGAGCTATACAAATAGCAGGGGAGGAAGACAAATATGCACACTCGGAGCATGCACACCCCAGAGTGCCCTTACTGAATCCTGCTATGAGAATATGATCTACCGAGCTGCGGGAATTCCAAATTCAGGTACAGCTGCATTTCACCTGAAGAGCCTGCCGAACCTAAGCTGCTTTGCACTTCCAAACTGCCACAAACAAAACCTGAAAAAAAATCACAGCAAGTACTTTTGTATTTACGCAATCCTTTATACTGGCTAAAAAAGGAACAATGCACAATGTTGCACCATTTTCACTAGGCTTAAAATGCAGAGGCAGCAGGCAAAAGCAGCAGGAACAACAATCAGAAGAGAATAATGCTGCAGGAAGCCCAAAACAAGGACCCGAGTTTCAGCAAGTATTTGAAAATACACAATTTGCTTTCTTGCAGTTTCACGTTCTGAGGGTTTGGTATGCATATTAAGGTACTCACAAAACAGCAATGTGTTCCAAGACAAAGCACAAGCATAAGAGCCCTCAGAAAGGCACATTAGGAGTAATTCAGTGAATGTTAAAAACAGAGTTGTCAGAAGGATTTCTTTTTCAGTGTAAGCTTTTTAAAAATAAACATGCATTTTGATAAACAACATTCTCAGAAAGAATTTATTTCTAGTACAACAGGTGTAAAGGTTCACCCTTCATTCAAAGCACTATTCATTAGCCTACAGTCTTTTAAGCACTGTAAGAATTACCGCGTTAACATACGAGGTTATAAATGTGCTTGCATGAAAAATGTCAACCTATTAAACTTCAGCAATACATTCGTATCATTCAGGGCTTTTGTAACAAAAAGTCTCCAGGAATTGTTTTCCATAGGCTCAGTTGTATTCAGTGTAAGACTTCCCCAAACTCTATCTTTTGGGACAGTTGTGGGTTTCTATCTTAACTGGCTTTCACTACCACACTATCACTTCCAGCTTGCAGTGCCTGGGCTGGGTTTTGGAGGGCTCTGGCACATGCCCAGGTGGTGATGCACTCCCTCCCTCTCCCAAAAATATTCCAGGGCTTAAACACACCACTTCCCAGAACTCTAAGGTTTATGTGCTGAGGGGTTGTCATTTAACACACAGCATGCACACATTGCCCTTCACAAAGGTTTTCATGCTTTTTGTCAGAAACATATTCTCATGGAATCAGTGTGGTAAATCGGATCAATTCAGTGACATAATTTATGATATAAGACTAACAACAGCATTTCTGAAGACTAGCTAAGGGAGAAACTTGTGAGTGGAAATGAGATGCCATTTTGGAAGCAGGAAAGGGGTGCGAGAGCTTAAAGTGAAGAAAAAGGTGTACTGAGTCATAGCTGCTCTCCTCACAACCCAGGCAAACCCAAGAAAATATTCCCCCATTTCCTCCTTTGTACTTATCTTCAGAGTCCACAGAGCAACACAGAATGCTTCTCTTCCAATGCCCATTTTTTGTTTGTGTTTTAGTGGTTTTGTTTTGGAGGTTTTTTTATTTGTTTGTTTTGTTTCGCCAGGGATTCTCTTTACTTGCCCCAGATTTATTTCCTCTGATCTTCACATCAGCAATACTGGGGCTGTTCTTCATGGTCCTGCTGCAAAGCACCCCTTCCCTTCTCCTCCCCACATTTTTATATAGTTAAGAGAATTAACTTGATCTATCAGATATCATTAGCATTTAAAAATAAAAATAAATTTCTTCTCTTCTTTTATGGGTTTATCAGCTTTGCTTACCTGCAAAGTGGCAGTAACATTCAGCTCCCTCTGCTTCCGCCCCTCAATGGTATTCCACAACAGCTGAAAATACAAAAGACATTTATTTTAGACGGAGAAACATAGCTCTGCCCCACAGCCTTACTACGAACTGAGGGGTTGAATCCGACAGCACTCTGATTAAATGGTATTGCAGAAACCTCCAACCATGCTATATTCTAATAGCAGAACTAGGAGGTTTGCTTTTTCCTTTTTTAAAATGAACTCTGAAAATACTCGATTTCTCACTTCTGTACAGTAAACCAAACCGTGCAAAAGTCAAAATAAGTGCAAGCTGATTGCAGTAAACACTTCAAAGTACAGCATCCCCCAGCCCCTTCCTCCCATCCCACCACCTTCTCACACTGTTTGATTGAGGCTTTCCTCCATGTGGAAACATTCTGTTTCAAACTTACTTCTCATCTGCTAGTGAAAACCTTGCTTAGACCAGGTGCTTTAGTCGTCTTCTGCATTTATTTAATTGGTTGTCATTTAACATGAAATAGTTAGCACATGATGAAAATGCAAATCAACCCCCCCTGCAGTAATTTCTTTCAAGACAAATGCCTGTGCCTCGTCCTGGCTTGTCCTAGAACAAGCAGACACTAGAAACAACTGTTTGTTTTCTGGAATAAATTTTTAGGGGAGATGTACATTTGCATTCACTATCATTAATTAGATCAGGCTAATTAGCAATTAACTCCATTAAAAAAAGGCAAAAAATGTTTAGACTAAATAAATGCTGGTCTGTGTGTATGCTTAAGTAACTGGAGTTAATTTAGGAGAGTGCATTTCATCAGGTAGAATGAAATTGAAGATTTGTCACTAAGAGAACTAAACTGAAACAGAAAAAAAAAGGCATATCAGAAGTGCCACTTGTTTTATTTCTTGTTTGGAGGGCGTATAAG
Organism: Grallaria varia; assembly: GCA_013396735.1. Classification (NCBI taxonomy): domain Eukaryota; kingdom Metazoa; phylum Chordata; class Aves; order Passeriformes; family Formicariidae; genus Grallaria; species Grallaria varia. The sequence goes on from VWZG01007029.1 coordinate 403,569, forward strand.
GCTGTTTTTCCACTGTTTTAACATGCTGCGTGACCAAGAACAACTGGCACTTGAGGTCCTACAGAGGAAGCGAGTTTGGTAGGAAAGCTTTCAAGGAGGAAAGAGTTATCAAAGCTGAGATAAATGAGTATTTCTCTCAGCAGCAATGCCAAGTTATGCATCCCATGTGCCCGTCTTAGTCCATGCTCTTCTTCTCTCTTGTGCTGGTGCCACAGCTGGTGTGGCTGCATGGTGAGGAAATCAGGGCAGCGATCCCCTTTAGGAAAACTGATTGAAGACAATAACTCTTATAGGTACCATTGTAAAGGAAGGAGTTAGATGGAGAGAGCAGAACACGTTATAAATGTTTCTTTCCCCCTAAAGATAGATCTTGGAAAGCCTTACCGTGGGGGAGGCTTCAGCCTGTGCGGCAGCCCCGGGGGCAGGACCCACAGCAGGGACGCCGATGATGGGAAGGCTGGCGGGCCCCGGCTATGGGGTGGCTGAGGTGCGGCGGCAGCGCTCAGGGAGCCATCCTGGCGCAGCGAGCTGTGCGCCAGTGTCCCTGCTCCTGCCTTTGCCAGCTCAGCCGCAGTGACAGCACCCAGCTGTCTGTCAACAGAAAGAGGGATTTTTCTTTTTTTTTCCCCGGCTGCATAAGGAAGCAGTCAGACCTTGCTGTTCTTGTAATTTGCCTCCAGCTCAGCTGACTAAGATGTACAAGTCAGGAAACTAACATCTTTCTTATCAATTTTCCAGTCACTTTTAATAGGTGCTGTAAACCATGTTGAAGCTTCCCTTCTCAGTTCCCTGTGTGGGCTGGGAGTCTGCAGCAGAGCTCAGTCCAGCTTATGTAGCCAATTTCAAATATTTGCTACAGAAAATTATTAGCTGATAATATTTATTTAATGCCTTTATGTAGCAGCAGTAGATTATACCATCCTGCTGCAGGATTATTAACAGTCCAGAGGACCCTTTAGTTGTTAAAGACACAGAATAGCTGGATCCTGCAGCAGTGTTTCTTGAATGACTCTTTCTTTAAAAGCTGTATTATATCAAAGATTTGTTTCAATTTACATTACCACTGATGGCCTTTCTTCAGCCTTTACATAGAATTCCAATTAATGTCAAAGAGGAGTAATCACACATTAAATGAATGGAGAATATATCCCTTGAAATTTAATGTGTACATGAGATATTAACTATGGTTTTACTTAACTCTTATACTAGAGCATTAACTATAATTTGCACAATAAAGAGTTTTTGCGTTCCCTCCCCCCACAGAAAATGAGGCGTTGCTGTTCCTGCAAGTGTAGTCTGGCTGAGTTCAGAACTGGTATGGGAGGCTGTAGAGAAAAGGATGCAGTGAATTCCCCAAATAACTCTAAAACAACTCTCAAACTATCTCACACTAAACCCACACATGAGACTAAACCTCCAAATTGAGATTAGCTGCCATGAAAGATGATAGGGTACAGTCTAAAACAACACTAGTTAATGAGCTAGTTAATTGGGAATTGACGGGGAGGATTCATTGTCTGTGAAGAAGAAGGGTCGAGCAGAACAGAAGTGAGAATATTAACAGGCCAATAGAAAAGCATCATAAAAGGTACTAAAAGGTACTTTTTTTTTTTTAATACTATAATGGAATGAGCAGGAAAAGAGAAACAACAGCATAAGTAATACATGAAAGAATAATGGCAATACAGCTTCCAAGTAGTAAAAGATGTGTAATTTGACTGAGACATTTTGCATGACACCTTTTCACTTGATGATAAAAAAATGTCAAAACAACCCACAGCACCCAAAAATGCTTCACTTTCCTGGAACGTTACTGAACTAAGGCCAAGTTTAAGGTCGAAGCCCTTCAAAGTTTCATTTCATATAACTGCTGCTCACACCAACTTAACTGTTTTGCCCGCCCTCTGTTGAAGGCTTTGGCACTTTTCTTACAGACACAGTGAAGGACTATCTGCAAAAATCTCCCCACTGCAGAAGGCAGCCCCCAAGGCCTTGAGCAGGTCTCAACACCTGCTCTCAGCAGTCTGAGCTGAATCAAAGCCTCAATAAGCCAACACAAGTACAAAAGGGGCTGGGGATGAGATGTTAAAGGAAGACGACAGCATTGAAAGGCAAAAATCTGTCAAACACTTTTTTATACCAAGGAGTGACCAAGCCAAACAACCTGCCACAGCCTTTGTCTGTCTTGTTTACTTCTATGCATCTGGTCTTTAAACAAAATTTGTGCACCCTTTAAGAGTGTTTCTAGTTGTTATAGTTTTAGAATTTGTCAGAATTTTTCTTTCCCTACCACCACAGACTTTGGGAGCTGACACCCTCCTTAACAAAGACCTGGCTAACAATCTGAATTCCAACCTGATAGCAGGGAGGAGAGTTCTTTTGTTTTGTTTTGGGAGTTGTTTTTTTTTTCCCCCTGACTTTTCAGAGGCGGTTTGGAGAAGGAACCAGCTCGGAGGGACTGCTGCGGGTTCTGGCTTCTTTCCCTGCCTCCTGTTCCTAGCCCAGCGTGCCCAGAGCTTCAGAGGGACAGACAATCTTCATCGCTTTGGAGTTGCTGCTGTTTTTTCCTGAGGCACCGACAGCACCACCGAGGGAGCCCCCGGCCCCCCCTGCCNAGTGCAGAATCAGTGACAGTGGGATGAAGCACAGCACCCAAGACTTATTTCTGAGTTCTTACTTGAAGTCATCTAAATCTAGT